>PVIC010003924.1:0-65714 GCA_004025085.1 Thryonomys swinderianus | reverse complement strand
TGATTCTGTGGGAACATTTCAGAAGACCCCCCCCCCCAAAGAGGGAGTCCAGTGGTGTTCCTGCCATGATCTAGTGCGCCACCTGCGAACACATGTTAGGTTGCTATGGTAGTGGCAGGAAACCAAGCAGGAGTGGAGGGACAGGAATGAAGCAGTCCTCCTATTCATCCTGATTCATATTCTCATTCTCTCTCTCTCTCTCCTCCTCCCACAGTTCAATTCGTTATTTGGCTCCAGGAGCAGAAGAGGAGAGAAGAACTCACTGTGAGTTTCCGTTTTTGGTTCGGCTTCCCATCTCATGCCTTTATAGAAGTCTTTATGGCAGAGGGGGGGGAGGAGCTTATGTTACAGGACAGTCTCCTGCAGCTTTCATCAGTCATTCAAGGGAAACATAGCACCAACTGCCCTTCTCATCCAAAAGCCCAGACTTTTATGTAGCACGGGCACCCATCAGTGGCCACAGGAATTTGTCTGGAACAGGCAATAAAAACTGCCCTGTGAGTCAGACGGTGGGTGGTCTAAGTCCACACAGATGACATTCCGTCCATGGCTGCAAATGTTGCTGGAGTGGATTATGGATACACAGATGCTCTTTGGAGATAACTACAACTTATAAACCATCAGCAGAGCCACCAGAATGCTAATCCCTACAAGATTATGGATTGCGTCCTAATGTGAAGTCATCTAACTGTCAAAAATGTACACTTTTTGAAAACGGTCCTCTGAATTGTCAGGTACGGAAGGGAACTGCCGGTGTTAGGTTCAGCTGTTTGTAGGAGCACACGGGAGAGCATCCAGGTGTTCTGCCGGCTAGTCCAGGCTTAATGATTTATCTTTGGTGCACAAGTGCTTGCAGTAGATAATGCTAGTTTTTACATGAAGTCCAGGAAAGCTTTCATGGGACAACCCCCAAACCATCTATGTCCTCAAGTTCCAACCTAGCCAGATCCCTTTGGCTAAACAGACACAAAGAGGGCAAATTGCCAAAGGTCTGATGTGTAGCCCGATGTGCGTGGCCACGCTGGTTACTACTGTCCAGATACCTTCATCCGACATCTCCCTTGCTTACCGAAGAAGCCTGCAGGTCTTGCCTAGTGCAGCACCTAAGCAAATGCACTAGTGCTGAAGAACCGCCACAGTGGTTATGGAGGCCCTGCTTTCTGAGTGGTTCACACAGATCTTTATTTCTCATGTCATTTAGGTTTCAGAAGCAAGTGAACAGGAGATGTGAAAATGCTGGCCTCTGTTTTAAGCGCTCATTACATATTTGATATCCTCTTTCTCTGCTAAGTGCGTATTGTACGACCTGGCAGGAAGAAGAAGTGAAGCATGTGTGAAGAATCCCTTAGGGATGATAAGGAAAGTAAAGATTTTGTTTGCCGAGTGCCATTGGTACTTTCATTGCAGCTCATATAGTAATTTATTTTGTTGTTCTTTTCTAGATTTTTTTTTTTTTTTGAGACAGGGTCTCGCTTTATAGTTCAGGCTGGCTCTGAGCTCACTATGTAGCCAAGGGAAGCCCGGAACTCAGCAATCCTCCTGTCTCTGCCTCCCGAGTGCTGGCATTACTAGGCGTGAGCCACCACGCCCGGCTTTTTCTAGATTTTGTACACCAAAAAAAGTCAGTGTTGAAAGTTTTGATGCTTTTTCATAAATACTGAAAGATTAACAGTTCAGTACCCTTGTGATTTTTTTTTCCTTTTAAGTACTCATAGTTTAATATAACTTATAAAGTTAAAATGGAGGGCCGGAGATTTAGCTCAGTAGTTCCGGCACCTGCCTCGCAAGCGCAAGGTCCTGAGTTCGATCCCGGTGACCAAATACAATGCTGGGCGTGGTGACTCACGCCCACCAGCAATCAATACCACATACCAAAGTGCAAGGCATGGGGTGTGGTGGCTCACATATGTAATCCCAGCACTTGGGAGACGGAGGCAGAGACAGGAGGATTGCTGAGTTCCAGGCTTGCCTGGGCTACACAGTGAGCTCAGGGCCAGTTAGAACTACAAAGCGAGACCCTGTCTCAAAAAAATTAAAATGGATGTTTCATCAATAAAAACATTCTAAAGAGTAAACGTGGGTGTGACCCCAGTGAATAGGAGGTGGGACACACCCATGTTTATACCCTTTTCTGACAAAAATGAGTGTTAAGCTTTCATTTGTTCATGTATTATTTCTACATAGTTGTCGATTTTTCATCTCCTTTAGCTCATTAAGCATCTTTATGATGGTTATTTCAAATTATCCATGAGGTGCCTCACAGGCCTGAACTGCTTAATGTTGTTTTAGGAGATGGATGTTGTTCTTTTGGCTTGGGACTAATTTTCCTGTTCTCCGTGTGTGTTGTGAAATACACACGTAGTTGGCTGGAACTTGGGCATTTGAGAAAATACTGTCTTGGCCAGACTTAGAATATCAGCGAGTGACGACCTTTAGCAGTCGTGCTACCCTGAGGACCTGAGACCTCTAAAATCTCGTCTCATGCCCTTCTATTCCTGGCGTCTCCCTGAGGAACAATGATTCTGTGATGCCATTTAGCTCAACTTGAGGCAGTATCCACCTCTCTGCAGGTGAGAAATGTGGACTGGAGCCTTCTGCTTCTGCTTCTCTTCCCAGGACGCCCAGTACGGGGCTGAACGGTTTCCCAAGGCCTCGCTCCTGTCGCCTCTCTACTGGCCTTTGGAATTATCACAGAGGTTTGCAGTGTGTGTACGCGCAGAGTGCGTGTGTGTTTGGGCGGCAGAGTTTTCAGCCGTCTGACTAATGCCATTCAGTCAGTTCATTTTTGCCAACGGGCAGACAGTCTAATGGGGAAAGAATATTCTCAATACCGGCATGTACTAAACAAAAAATATACAAGCTGTTCTCAAAAATATAAATGGGAAGCTTGACCAATCCCTTATGCACCATCTATAAAGTTAACTCAATCATAAACCTAAATATGAACTAAGAGACCTAAAAATGCAAATAACTTTTTATGTAAGTTCTTCATGAAAGCATTCATACAGAAACATGGAGGTCTGAGAAAGATCAAAACTATTGTGGGAAAAACTGAAGATTTATATTACCTTATTTTGTGATTTGATATATATTCTAGTTTAAGTATAGAGAAGTAGACTAACGAAACCTGTAAGAAAAACAATAGAAACATATGA
Source organism: Thryonomys swinderianus (assembly GCA_004025085.1). Classification (NCBI taxonomy): domain Eukaryota; kingdom Metazoa; phylum Chordata; class Mammalia; order Rodentia; family Thryonomyidae; genus Thryonomys; species Thryonomys swinderianus. The sequence goes on along the minus strand of PVIC010003924.1, from coordinate 62,559 downwards.
AGTCAAATGCTTTCTGATAAACTTTCTATTGCAATTCATTGCTGAAAGGAAACCTTTCATCAATTTTATTGATCCAGCCAGGAAAAACGCTCCACCTATATTTCACATTACACAGAAAACTCAAGATGGATTATAGCCCTAAACATAAGAGTTAAAATACAAAGCTCCTTGCTACATGGCAAGTATCTTTGCTACCATCACAGTGGATAGATTATTTAGAACACAGAGATCACTAATATACAAAATACTTGATAGACTAATATTAAAAGCAAGGGAAAGAGAAAACTTTCATAATGCACATTATATTAAAAAGAATTACATTAACTTCTGCAAATAAGTAACAAAAACTAAGACGCTCATCATAAATGGGAAAATACATGGAGATTATTACAAAAAGGATTTACAGTTGATGAATTTATAGTCAATGAACATAAATATTACATTGTTTGTTACTATGGAAATGCAAATGAAAGCCAGAGTCATTTAACATGGCACATGCACTAGAGAAATTATGGAAATTTGTTTCTATAGGGTTACAATGTTTCTATTTCATAAGCCAGAAATTTCACTTCAAGTGATTTACCCCCAAAAAACTTCTAAATGCTAAACTAAAATGCTTACTGCATTTTACTCATAATAGCAAAGAGGTGGAAACAATCCAATGTCCATCAATAAGAAAGCGGATTAATAAATTACGCTATATTCACACAGCAGACTATTTGGCAACAAAAAAGCACCACTCTAATAATATATGCAACTACACAGCTAAGTCTGTAAAACAACATGGTGAGCCAAGAAGCCAGACACGGCACTGCCTGCACCGTGCTAGTCCATCTCTGCTAATGGTATCAACGTGTGTGGAAATCTAAATAGTGGTTGCTCGGAGCTGGAGAGGTAGGAAGAATAGACTAGAGAGGAGTATGAGGGAACGTTCTAGTTGATAGTGCTATTACCTGGATACACGTACTTGTGAAAAATTTATAAACTGTTCACTAAAAACAGCGACCTTACTGGCCACAGGGGTTCATTCTGGTTAACTAGTGAGTCACTGAGACTTTATGTCAGTTTTTGGAAAGACTGGGCATGTAAATCACTGTGAAGTTCCTGAGTTTAACTGCTAGTACCACAAACAAACAAACTCCTTAGGTGTAAGGATCAGTGAGTTTACTTTTAGAGACTAAGAGTCAAAGAAAGACATCTTTAATTACTTTATTGCTAATAGAATAGCACTAGTGGAAATAGAAAGGTCATCTTAAAGGTATATTTTATATATTTAGGTATATTTTAGATATAACTGGAACTCTCATAAAGTACAGGAAGCACTGTAAATTGGTAAAACGTTTTACAAATGGCCCCAAAATCCCATGCCTCTTCACCTAGGACTGTATTTTTGTAACTGAGATTTTGGAATAAAGCACATTTCGATGTGACTATGGTTTTCATAGGGGAAATTTAAGAGCAAGCATAAAAGAAGTAAAATCAATACTTAGTTGGTGAGCCTAATATATACGAACATGTCATGGAATCTGGGCTCCTGACCTGGGCTTAAAAAAAGAGGGTGAAAACAGGGTAATAAGAAAAGGAAACTGCAAGGGCAAACCAGCCGTGTGTCGCTGTGCCTGCTATGGTATCCACACAGTTCTGCCTTCTGCATTCCCAATAGCCCAAAGCCTACAAATTGAACACGATATAAATTCTTCCTAATAATTTCATTTCCTTTTAATTAAATTGATTCCTTTTTAAAAAATATCTTCCTATATGTAATGTTTGTATCCAATACCCATCTTTAGTTTAAAACCATCCAATCAGCAAAATTCTTTAACTTTTCTGATCAAGGAGCCTGCATGGAGGGCTACGATGGAGAAAAAGTTCAAGCAAAAGAAAAGCATCTATGCCCTGTGATGAAAGAGAAAACAGCACACTTCTTAGTGCATTAAAAGTACTTCAGTCTTTCTAGACTTTCAGCAGCAAAGGGAGAGAAGGTAAGAGAAGCAGCCGGAAAGGTAGGTCAACTCCATATCCTGATGGATTCTGCAGAATTCCTTAGATTTTCAGCTTTACTCTAAAATGATTTTCCTGAGTTTTACCATTTCACTCAAAGGTATAAAAGTTGAAGATGCTAATCACTTTCTTACCTAAGAGTTTTCTGTAAAAATGCACTCCATCAATTTGAGGATTGTCTTTCTATAAATACACTCACATGAGGAATGTGAAACTGTATTTTGGAAAAGACTATGACATTTTTTTTTTTGTAGTCAATCTGTGCTTGACATAGAACAGTGAAAAAGGATCTAGTTTCCTCCCCTTGTTCCAGTTCTCATGCCATAAGCACCGACCTGCTTGAAACAAAGCCCTCTCTCCACAGGCTTCATTATGTACTTCCTCTGCAGGCTTGTGTCGGCATGTTTTAAAAACTATCTAGAGATGCATTTGTGAAAAGAAGAATTAAATAGATCTGAAAGGGGGAAAGCAACCACTTCATTTCCTCTTGTCTCATTCATTCTTGTCTCATTCATTCCTTTAATAATCCTTAAAGTTCAAGCCCTTACACTGATGCTTATTTTCTTGTTCTTCCTCTTTTAATGTGCCCATGGCCTTCTATTTTCGGTATCTAGGTAAGATCCATGGGTCATCACTTACTACTGTCTCAGAGCTTTGTTTTCCGTACTGAAGATGGAATCCTGGGTAGTCTAGGCATAGGATTTACCAATGAGCTGGGCCAAAGTTCTCTCCTGATATGTTCTTTAGTATTTTACCACTTTATATAACTAACGAGCAAAACTGAAGTGAACACATTTGAGTCCAAGGGAAGAGAAAAAGAAAAAGAAAATGCAAAGTAACTACATAAGGTTCAGACAAAGTTGAAACTCTATGCAGAATCTAGCCAAGAAATGGGATTGGTCTAGAGATAAAGAAGGTGGAATCATAAGAATTTTTCTGGATTTTGCAGCTAGATAATGGTTGGGTATTAACTTAGCTAAATGAAAAGGAGTGGCAGAATCCACTTTAGCTGAGAATTTATGGCCTCCAAATAGAGCTTTTTTTTTTTTTTTTTTTTTTGAGACAGGGTCTCGCTTTGTAGTTCAGGCTGGCCCTGAGCTCACTATGATCCCGGGCAAGCCACTGCGAACTCAGCAATCCTCCTGTCTCTGCCTCCCGAGTGTTGGGATTACAGGCATGAGCCACCACACCCGGCATTGTGGTATGTGGTGTTGATTGTTGGTGGGCGTAAGTCTCCATGCCCAGCATTATATGTGGTCACTGGGGATCGAACTCAGGACCTTGCGCTTGCGAGGCAGGCGCCGGAACCACTGAGCTAACCCTCCGGCCCCAAATAGAGTTTTTTCAGAGCTCAGGAAAGAATTCTAGATGGGAGTCACCATATCTAAATAATAACTGGAACCATGGAATTTAACTAGCATAGAAAAAGAAAATGTGTTAAGAAAGACGAGGAGATACCTAGAAGACTAGAAAAGGATCTAAGAAAGAAAATCTGTCAAGAAGCCAAGGACAGAGGAAATGAAAGAACTGAGTATTGCATAAAAAGGTAAGCACTGAAAACATCCCTTGTATTTAGTACTAATTATTAATTACTACTATATTTTATTATATTTTATATATACATATATTTTATTATATTTCAGCAGAGTGCTACAAACTAGATTTACAATAGTTCCTAAGTCTTGATGGGAAAGAACTTAAAGATGAGGATAAAGGGATGGTGTAGAGAAGGCTGGGAAAGCAGGTGTGAGGACTCTGAAATGAGGTGGAAATATGAATAAGCAAACAGGAAAACAGAAGAATGAAAGACTGCATATAATTTCCTTAATGCATTGATCTTTGGAAGGTAAAGTTTAAGGATAAAATAGATACAGGAAAGCAGGCTGGGGGGGGCGGGTCTGGACTGGGCCCAGGAAGCAGCTCGCATGTCTTCCCAGGGGCATCCACTGCTGATGCGAATTATTTAAAGGAAATGAAGGAGCCTGGAGAAATGGCCTAAACCTGTAATCCCAGCACTCAGAGCCTGAGGCAGAAGGACTGCGAGTTCTAGCCAGTTGGGCCTGTCGGGTAACTTAGCAAGGATCTATCTCAAAGTTTAAAAAAAAAAAGAATAGGGATGTAACTCAAGGTAATGGGCCTGGTGACAATCCCTAGGATGACTTATATAAAATAAATGAAAGGAACGGAGGAAGTCAGTGAAAACAGTTAAACAAGAATAGACAAGGGAAGTGAAGTTCAAGACCAGCCAGGTGAGGCTAACACCCATATAATTTCAGATTCTTAGCCTTGCCTTCAAAATATGACCATGGGGAAGAAATTTTAAAAGTGCCCATTCCTAGTTTGTAAACCTAAAGATGTTGCCTTAATTGTTCTGAACAGAAGTACTTCTTGAAAGCTCTCTGGGTAATTGTATTTCTTTTTTTCTTTTTTTGAGACAGGGTCTTGCTTTGTAGTTCAGGCTGGCCCTGAGCTCACTATGTAGCCCAGGCAACCCTGGAACTCAGCAACCCTTCTGCCTCTGCCTCCTGAGTGCTGGGATGACAGGCGTGAGCCACCGTGCCCGGCACTGTGGTATGTGGTATTGATGGCTGGTGGGCGGGAGTCACCATGCCCAGCGTTGTATGTGGTTACCGGGGATCGAACTCAGGACCTTGCGCTTGCGAGGCAGGTGCCGGAACCACTGAGCTAAATCTCTGGCTCTGGGTAATTGTATTTCTTTGTAGAACTGGGGATAGAGCCTCAGGCCTGTGCTCCACCCGAGCCAGGGCCCAGCCCCAACGTGGCAACTCCACTGCATGGTGAGTGTTCAGTTCCCAAAATACAGCCGTGATCCTCTGACTGTGCGCATGGCCAGCGTTAAGGTGTAGACCGAGCCCTTCCGCACCAGGCTCACTGTTCAGAGCAGGGGACGCGTGGGGATTTTGTCCCAGTGCTGGGAAAGTTACTAACCCGTCACTAACAGAGTTTGGAAAAGAAATCTAGGGAAGGAAGACGGATAGTGGCACTGACCGAGAGTGGTAGTTCACTGTGCAGGTTGTGAAGAAACACAGGGAAAGACTTTGCAGGCATGGGGCCATGGAGATGGAGCTGAGACCAGAAAATGGAGGTCCAGGGAAGCCAAAGACTGGCCAAACAGAGCAGCCACGGAGCAGAAATAACAAGGAGGTGACTGAGCTGGACACGGTAGAGACCGCTATGCTCCCTTTCAACCGTTATTATTGAAATCTACTTCCCGAGTAACATACTCTTAAGTAATTTTCTAAAACACTGATGAACATCTATAAAAGAAATAGGTAATAGATTTCGTAGTAAGGAATAAGTCACTGAATCAGTGCTTACAATGTGGGAGTCCAGAAGACTGAAGGGCAACTCAGCCCTTTATGTCTCATAATCTAAAATCCCTTCAGACCGAGGAGGAACTTTTTTCACTAAAAGTAAAAACCACTATACTTAGGCCGAGTGGCACATCAGTGTGGTACCCAGAATCTGGGAATCCGAGGCAGGAAGATCAAGATAGAACTCTACCTGGACTACTTAGTGACTAAGACTTTGTTTGAAAATAAGCAGAGGACTGGGGATGTAGCTCAGTGTGAAGGCCCTGGGTTCAACTCCCATGATTAATAAAAGTTTTATTCATGTATCACTCAAGTTTATCTCAGTGGTCTTAGAAGGCAATTCCAATAACAGAATATTCACTAACTACATAATGAAGAGGTTTGTTTTAGTGGTTCTGTGACTGAGATAACCTGTGTTCTGGAAATAAAGATGTGAGTCATGCTTTTCTCTAAAAGTAGGTGCTGAACAATGCAGAGACACTGGCTGGATGTTAACAGAATGATCTGAAGTCATCTGCATGCAGTGAACAGATGCTGGGCTGAGAGGAATGATGAACAGGGCACAAGGAGATTTCGAGGCAGACGCACTGCTCTGTGTTTCTGTGAGAGTCGAAAATTAAGGGACTGTTACTGGATGATGCAGCACTAAGACAGGGGGAGCAAGAGTAGCCTGCAGACCCCAAAGCAACACAAAATCAGGTGGCGACAATGGCCCTGGGAACAGAAGACATGAAGAAGGTCTAAGCTCTTTCACTGTATTTCACAAGGAATCTGAGAAATGAGACTTAGGCATTGGAACTGTGCTGTCCTCACTCACTGAAACCAGCTTTGTGCTGTCCTCCTTGGAGACGGAACTACAGACTATGATGTCATTTGTACTCTGATAACAGCTGGACCGAGACCACAGGTCACATGGAACCTGCGAACCTCAGATTTGGGGCTGGTGATCATTCGAGGGATAACATCCTTACCTCAGCCTAAAAAGACAACTGTTCAAACTTAGCAGGAGGAAAGCTTTGCCATGTGAAATCATTCATGTTCTTAAGAGGCATCACTCAACCAAGAACTTGGTGAGTTAGACGAGTTTCTTAAAAACTCCTGTTTACCATCCTCATCGGGCCGACTGGGACAGAAGGCGACATCTGCCAGGATTCGTCTCTGTGAACACTTTTGGCAAGCTGGCTTCTGGGAACGCGCTGCCTCTGTACGGTCAGTGCCAGAGTTCAGGGCCTCTGGTGTAGCCTACGGGTGCACATGTGACACATTAGGGAAAATAGAGGGGGTTTGCTTTCTACTGGCCTTCCCTCCTCCTTACAAGTGAATGACTGTAAAGGTAGGCATTAAGGATTTACAGTTCTCTTTGACTTGAACATTTTTATAAAGGTGACAGTTTAAAAATCATTGTGCTGTGTATCTCTCTCTTCTCAGCAGGCTGTTTCAGTGTATCGGTAAATTTATGATGCCCTTCTGTTCCACCCGGCTGGCTTGGATTGCATTCGGGTTGTCCAGAATACTGTTTCTCATAATTGGAATACATAAATGCTAAAATACAGCTCAAGGGATTTCATCTGTTTGAAGGAAATTCTAAAGAACAGAATTCAAAGTCTATCCTATTCTCAGAGGTCTGATGTGACAGAAAATTAGAACCAAAGTGTAAAACTTCTCACTCCCAATGCAAGACACCTGAGGAGCTCACGCATTCAGGTCTGGCCTTCGGGGAAAGACAGAACCTGAGATCCAGGCCACTCCACTCCGCCTCAGATGCAGACAGTGAAGGAGCGACAAAGCCACATGTAATCGTGGAGAGCCAGGAGGTGGTATCACTAGCTGCCCTTAGCAGAGTGGGCACAACCCTCTTAAATTTTATTTTCTCTGAACCTGCTCAGAAAAGGTAGACCGGATTAAGGAAAACAAGGAACACAAAAGATTTCTGTATGCCTCATTTTCATACAACCTCTAGAAATATTTCCTATCCTAATTACTTGCTAACTCAAAGCAATCAGTCTAGCAATTGGCAAGTTTTCTGGTTTGGCTAGAGAAGAATGGTTTTAATAAGAAACCTAGAAAAGCCCCATCAAAATCTGCTGCGTCATGAACATCTCTATCACCATTTTTTTTTTTTATGGTCATAGGATTTAGCTAAATTGTCAAATCATGTGGAAATCAGGACACCAACTATGCAACTGTGGTAGTATTTTCCATCTCTTTCTTGGTGCAGTGAGTTTTAATGACAAAATCCAGGAGACATTTTATGCTCTTTACAAGGGAGGACAGCAACAGTCTTAGTTGAGCAGCTAAAATGAACAGTACAGAGAACACTGACTTTTGGCAAGAAAATGTAAAGAGTGACAGTGTAGAAATGTACAGCTATTCTGGAAAATAATTTGGTGATTTTGTATAAAAATCATACCCAAGTCACATGAGTCAGAAATCTCACATTTAGGGCCAGGGATTTATTTAGTTCAATGGTTCCGGCGCCTGCCTCACAAGCACAAGGTCATGAGTTTGATCCCAGGTACAAAAATAAATCACACACTGGTGTTTATTTACCTCAGAGAGAAAACGTATACAGAACAACTTATCTCAAGTGTTCAAAGCCACATTTTTATAATGACCCCAAACTGGAGACAACTAGATACCATTCAGCAGGAGAAGTAAACTGTGGCTGAGCCCTATGCTGGGACTGCTCACCGCTAAGGAAAGGAGCTGCTTGTGTTCTCTACAACTGCGATCTCAAGGGACTGACACTTGGTGAAAGTGCCCAGCCTGACGGATGATCACACGCGGTCCTCCAGCAATGTAATCTCAAAACGAGAAAATTAGAGGAACTGAGACTAGATGAGTAATTGCTGTGGGAATAGGAACTGAGAAGAGACTACGTCACTATAAAGGGTAACGTGAGGACAATCTTGGTCCATGAACTACTCATGGTAAAACTGTATAGGATTGTACACGTACACACACACACACATGTTAGTGCAGGTAAAAATGGTATCTAAAAATAGTATGTGAATTGCAACAACACAAGTTGGGTGAAACGTACTGGAGACCTCACTAATATTTATGTGCCTTGCTGTACTCTATAATCCTTTTAAGAGAAATATGTTTTGAGAATGGATTACAACATGAAATGGGACCACTCTTTGCCAGCTGAAAATCCAGCCGACCTGATTCTATGAAAGTAAGTCCAGATTGCTGCTCTGTGGCTCTTGATGGCTGTACAAATGGGAATAAAGACCAACTTACTCTTTTGTATGAACACCCTACTTTTGTCCTCTGAAAGTTGAACAACTTGACCTGCTGTGTTTATTTCTCCTACTTGTGAAATTGTTTTTTCTAATAAAAATGTTCTAGAAAATCTGGCAACAACATATATTGCTCTAAGATATCACGATGCTACCCTATTGGGTACTTGTCACACTTAGCATGTCTAATTTCCAAAGATATACCACAGTTAACAGGCATGGGGGGGTGTTAGACTTCTATAGAGCACCTATGAAATTTTTTTCATACCCAGTAGAACAGTAGAAGACCAGTGTTTCAGACTACGCAAACTTCTTTCCCACTCAAGTTTATGCTCATTAATTACCCAGCTCAAAATACAAACCTGTGTAGAGACTTTAGAAGAGGAACCACAATTCTTCTGTGTAAATGCTGGATAATACATGCTGACTGATGAGGAAGTCAGCAGAGAATTCGTTTTTCCTAACCATTGTAGGAGAGATGGTCCTTCCCACTACACAGCCCTGGAAAATGGACAAAAGGGGCCCCATCCTGGGCTGCTCGTTTTAGAAATCAACACTGGTCCCTATCTAGCCATGATCCTCTTCTTGAAACAAGGACCCCAATACTCCTGCAAATGGCTGAAAAAAAAAATCCCTAGACTTTCCAATATGCAGATATCACAGAATACAGCCGTGACCAACACTAAGCAGAATGTAGCTCTGAACAAGGTACAAAGACATGGTATTGCCTTTTAGAGGCATTCACGGAGTGAATTTTAAAAGGGGAATTTCAAAAAGGACAAGGAAAGTAGTAAGTCAGGATTGGTACTGGCAAATTCTGCATTGGTTTTGAGTCCTTCAGGTTAGGAAAAACACACGAGTGAATCTAACTGGAGCGCTACGAGACAAAGACATCAGGAAGCTTCGAGACTGCAGTAGGAGCATGACGTGAACTGGGGCCTTAACCACAGGGCTGTGTACGCTGGTCCAGACACCAGCAACCACCATGGCTTCCAGCTGCTTCTGTGAACTCGGGGTGAGGGACCCTAACAGCCACTTGTGCTGCAGCCTCCGAGAGCCAGGAGTCAAAGCCTCTCCTAGAAAGCAAACGACAAGGGACCCGTGAGTGCTCAAGCTCACGGACCAGGCATTCCCCGGGCCGGGGGCTGCCCCAAGGACTGCCTCTCTCCTCTCCTCTAACAGGGTCTCAGACTCTCAGAAACGCCGCAAACTGCGATGGTCCAAGAGACGGATGCTCCTCCCTGTTCTTCACCTGAAGTCTACGTCGCTTGTACCACGGGACCGCCAAGCTTCCTCATGTCCCCTTTGCCTATGTGCATATTCTTTATTTTCAAGGTGAGCGGAAGCGTGCCCCTCAGGGTGCAAGAACGCTAAGCTAACAGTCTGGCACCGACTGAGTTTTCCCGAGATCGCTGCCTTGGAAATGTGTGGTAAGATAGACAGCTTGCACCAAATTTCAGTAAGTACCCTTGTGCTCTAAGAAAAGCAAAAACAATTAAAGCCATCAACTTTCACTGAGGTTGAGAAAACAAGAGACGTTCCAGTTGACAGTGGCCCCGCGCCAGGAGGCTGCTCAGACTGGGGGAGAATCAGACTGCAGGCCGGAGAATGTTGCCTTCCAAGAAGAATGTGCTAATGAAACATTTCAGAAGCACTGGTCTCCCCAAGATTCCTCCCACCACATTAACCAAACAGGACTAAAGTATTAGCCAGACACATACTCCCTGGCAGGTGGAAGAAAGAAGGGTACCCAGATTGTCCATGAGAAATATAAAGGGAATAAGATCTGACATTATATGCTGGGTATTAACTCTTTTCAATAGCTGTTAATGAATTAGTTACTGAAGAAAGATTGAACTATCTCCTAGAGCTTGGGGGATAGAAGTGTAATTTATGGGGGATCCTGGGAAGGGCAATGCTGCCCTGAAGATGAACTTGGGGTTTTCTGACTCAATACAAGATTAAATAAACTTTCCTTGCCATCAGAAATAAAAACTTAATTTTTAAGTCTCAGCTCTTAGGATTTGGCATCAATTTCCTGTGGAGTTGAGTTCCTCCCTCCAAAAAACTTCCAGCTATAAAATTGTTTTTGGGAGATAGGTAAAAGTTTTTGATTCTCACTAACGTACTTATCTGGTCGTGACTTCCTCAAGTTCTGAACGGCCCTAGGTACCGTCACACGCAGCACGGAGAGCAGAAAGCTACTTTGTTGAAATGTCGCGTGTCTGAGCCGAACACTGCGGTACAAGGGTCACAGTGTCATTTTATACGCCGCTGCCTTCCACAAGGTAATGGTCTCACGCAGTGACACCAGGTCCCTCCTCCACCTATGCGAAGAGCTGTTTCACAGCCACTCGCCCGGAGCCACCAGATGCTCCCCTCGCTGTCCCTGGACATCGGGCAGAGGTCGCTCTGGCTGATACCCAGGCCCTCGTCTGGGAGGGGAAAGAATCGCAAAGCCTCCTACAGCTCTTGCGTGAGCAGCACAGCCCAGTGAGCCGGGCACACTATAAATGCACACACTTTAGAGCACTCGCGCTGGGGCTCGCTCTAGGAAACGCTTCACTGCTGGCTTCACTCTGAGAAGCATCTCTAAAAGTTCAGAAGCCTTTACGATTCATTTTCCTTGATAATGTTCACTGGGCCAAATAACCAGGAGTATAGATTTCTCTGAAGAAACGCTATTACCCTCTAGACACTGGTTAATTCAGAAGCACTGGAGAGCAAAGAGTAGAAGTGGAAGCTAAAATTCAAACTGCGAAGAGTTTTTTGATGTTCAGGACTGTGGTACTCACTTTCAATACACACATCCGCGTATCTCTACCGGGCTTGGTTTTCCTGCTGCGGCCCCTTCTTTTCTTTCTCCCCCTCCTCACCGTCAGGGAAGCTAAAGTGATCTGAAAAATTCTGTGTCGTCTCTCTCTGGGTTTCAGGGCACACGTGGTCTCTGTGGAGAACTGGAGGTTACTCCAATTCATCTTCCATTCCTTACCCTTTGCCCTCCAGACGTGGTAACTGTTTCCTTCCTCAGAAAGATAAAATTCCTGAGTTTCTCCTCTCACGAAACTTCGGCCTCCTTTCACTCTTGAGCAGTAACAACTTCATGATGATTGTTCTCCACACAAAACTCTCCCGTTAGACTTCCTGTCCTTTTATTTGTTCTTGTGGATAAGAGGATAAAATGTGAGCTGGAAGATAATATGACAATGTCCATTTTTATCTGAATGAACAAGGCACCAAAAGAATTCTAATTAAACCCTCGAGGTCAGGCTGGAAAACAGACGGGTTGTGTCTTAGGAGGCAGCCATGGGCTCTGGCCTTACTCTTATGATATTGAAGTGTATCTGCATAAACACCGAAAACACATCAAATTTGCTGATGAACTAAAACATGGAGAGAGAAAATTAAAATGGAAAGACCTAAGTTAGTTTCAGTACGTTCAATATATGAACTAAAGGTAAAAAAGAATTTAGGAACAAATGCAAAACTTACGTTCAATAGCAAAAAAGTAGTTAATTGTATTTTAAGAAAGCAATAAAATGTTGAAACACAAGACTCCTAAAATGCCAAATCATGATACCTACTATGTGTCAAAAAGATCCAGAAAGTTCCCAGTGGCAAAAACTAGATAAGTTGAAGAAAGTCAATATAACAAAAATAATCCATGAATTGAAACCAATTTAAATCAAATTAGTAACCAATTTAATAAATTAGTAACCAGAGAGAAATGAATCCTCTTCTGTAGAATTACAAACTATTGAGCTGGAGGGTTAGCTCAGTGGTTCCGGCGCCGGCTTCGCAAGTGCAAGGACCTGAGTTTGATCCCCAGTAACCACATATAATGCTGGGGGTGGAGACACGCCCACCAACAATCAACACCGCATGCCACAATGCCGGACGTGGTGGCTCACCCCTGTCATCCCAGCACTCGGGAGGCAGAGACAAGAGGATTGCTGAGTTTGCGGCGGCTTGCCTGGGCACCATAGTGAGCTCAGGGCCAGCCTGAACTACAAAGCAAGACCCCCGTCTCAAAAAAAAAAAAAAATTACAAACTATTTCTACCAGTTCTCCCCTAAGAGGTAGAGCGTAACTCCTCAACCACATGGAAGCTGTGTGCAGAAAGTTTCTTCCAAAAAGCTCCATATGGGAGCTGTAAGCAAGAGCACAGCTTTAGAGAAGAGGTTTCTGACACTGCCCCGGAGAGGTGTCAAGGTCAACGGCGACAGTGATAAATCATGGAGATGGCGTGTGCTGTGACAGTGATGGAGGGAAAAGTGCAACTTTGCCTCTCAGGTCACTGTGGGGGCTACCAGGTGGGTGTTCTACGAGATACCTTGTCCACGCTCTGCCCAGCAGACAAGACCGTCAAAGACACGCAAATCAGAGATACTGAGAAGTGTCAAAGGAGAGATGACTATCAAATATAATAAGGTATCCTTGATAGAATCCTGGGACAGGACAAAACATTAAATTAAAACTAAGAAGCTTGAATAAAATATGAACTTTAGTTAATAATGTACAGTATTAGTTTATTAGTTGTCACATATGTACCATGTAGATACATGAACCCTTCAACGTCATTTTTCTGTAAATATAAAGATCTGAAGTAAAAGGGTTATTGCTTAAACAATTTAAAAGGTGAAGGATGAAGTGCATTATAGGTTTAAAAAATGTGAGAAGAAATGCCGGACATGGTGGCTCATGCCTGTAATCCCAGCACTCGGGAGGCAGAGATAGGAGGATTGCTGAGTTCGCGGCGGCTTGCCTGGGCACCATAGTGAGCTCAGGGCCAGCCTGAACTACAAAGCGAGACCCTGTCTCAAAAAGCAAAAAAAAAAAAAAAAAAAAAAAAAAAAAAAAAAAAAAAAAAAAAAAAAAAAAAAAAAGTGCAAAGTATTTGGGAATATTAAAGTAAATTTTACTTTCTAGCAAAGTAGCGGAAATATTGTGCAAATCACAAGAAACAACAGTCCTGTTCTATCATGCAATCCCAGTTAAATGAAACCTGGATTATTGTACTCAATTCTGAAGTTTAGAAATTCACTATTAAAATCTAGCCTGTACACCTAAGTGAAATGGGAAAGACAAAAGTTTGAATGTTATTTTAAGAGGAGTGTTACCTTGGCTTGGGTTCCCCTGAAAGTGTAGCTGTCTTAGTTGCTTTTTCTTAATACTGAGACAAAATACCCAACTCCTAGAGTAAAGGAAAGAAAGGGTCATGGTGGATCACAGTTTGTAAGGTTTCAGTCCCTAATGGGCTGGCTCCAAAGCAGGATGGCACAGCAGAAGGGCATCGTGGAAGAGGAGAAAAACTAGTTCATGGCATGGAAGACAGGAGCCAAGGGCAACGAAAACAGCAAGCAGCCAGCGACAAGCGGCCCTCTTTCGGCCCCTTGGCTTCTCTCCAGGCTCCCGCCCTCGGGGAGGCAGCATTCACACCCAGAGCTGTGGCAGACCAAGCAGGGGACTCACGTAGTAATCACACACCACTAACCCCGGCACCGTCCACCTTAGTTCCGGCCCCCTCTATGACTGCGTGTGGACATGAGGGCATCTAGACACAAATTCGGACAAAAGCTAAAACAAGGACTTGAAAGCGTGTAGGTTTTCCTGAGAAGTGACTTCTTCTAAGAGGAATGGTCCTAGGAACACGACACAGGAGAGAAATGAAACCCTGCATGAAGTGTATTCTTGCTGTAGGCAGCTACAATTCACTTCTAATGGACATTTACAAAAAGTCACGTCAAGCCTGCCCCTCACTTCCTCTTGAAAAGAGAAGTGGGTAGTCTGCGGGCGCACGCACCTTTCCCTCTGGCCAGTGCTCCCAGATGCCCTTTAAAGCTCTTGTCCTTCTGCAGGGCACTCACACCTGGTGCCACAGGAAGCAGATGCCACAGCAGAGACGAGGTGAAGTGCGACAGTATTAAACCTGCACAGAGCCCATTGCAGCAGCGGCGGATGGAATGGAATGTTGGTAAGGGGTAAACGAGGCCCCCTAAACCAGGGACCTGCCAGGCGAGCTGAGGAAGCAGAGGGTGGAGGGGGGGTGGACTAGGACCGCAGTGGGAAGTAACAAATCTCGGCTTTCATCTCAATCAACTGGGCTTGTTCTATTAGCAATAGCAGACGAGCAAAGAAGAGGTAAATGACAAACACAAGTACAACACACGGCGAGTGATGTCAAACTGAACATAACAGATCTTAACAATACACAGGAAAATCTAAGCTTCCAAGTCCTGTTGAAAGACAGAGGTCAGCACTGAGATTTACATGACACCAGCTGTAAAAGGAAATAATACGACATCAGCGGCTAAAATACCTCAATTCGAAATAAGATTTTTTTAAACCAAAAAAACACATCGAATCCAGTTAGCATTAGGTTTGACCACATATAACTACAAATCCCTGAACAGCACTAGCTTGAAACTATTAAAAGCACACGTTTCTCACTTCATGTAATAACTGGCTGTGGTGGGGGAGGGGAGCTTCACCAGCTCTGATCGGTTAAGTCCTCTAGAGGCCAGGATGAGGGTGAGGCCAACACGCTCAGGCAGAGGAGAGGACCGGGGTCTGGGGAAGGGGTGGGCCCCACATGGGAGGACGCTTTGCCCCCACGTCTGAGGGCTGCGGAACTGACACTTCCTGTCCTCGCCCCTCTCCAGAAGGGGGCAGTCTTCCCATCGAGGTCGTCCTAGTGTTCAACGTGAGAGCAATCTCTCTTCTATCACTTCTTTTGTGTAGGTTTCTTTCCCTCCTAAAACTCAGAAAATGTAATTTTAATCATGTTCTGGGGTAAAATGTATGCAATAGTGTTCCGCTTAATTTAGAAGCCAAGAAAACACAAACACATTCAGACCTGAGGGAAAGGATGAGGCTGAACCGAGGAGAAGGGACTTTGGGCTTAAAACAATCATCAATCAGGACCTTGAGTTGTTTGCCTGTGTGTGTGTGAAGAAGAGAAAAACAGGTCATTTGGAGACAACACAGGGGAACCCTGGGAGAGCCCAGCTGCTCACGGAGCTCATCTCGCCTCCTAGGCAGAGAGAGAAAAACTAAATGGCGTGCAAAGACGCACCACTTGCTGCCTGAAGCACAGACCACATCTCCGTCCCTGTCGTCTGCAGCCGGCTTGATGGACATCACTGCGGTGAGTTCAGAATCCAGCGCTAGAAGACAGTGGAGTCTGGATCTCCTAAGTCACCACAGAGACGAGCCTGCTTTGTGCCGGGCTAGAGTGTGGACTTCCTGTGAGCCACAAACAGCTTTCCACTCTGTGGAGCTATTACGTAAGTTTTGGTTTTGACACACTGGGTAGCATCAGCTTAACTCTTGCAAAGGAGTTAAGCTAAAACAAACTGCACATAGGAAGGGATTATTCATATTTTCACTTTTACTCAACATAGTCTCTTCTTTTAGAATCTATTAGAGATACCTAATAAATGACTTTTGGTATGTACAGTGTTGACAGTCGCGCTTGCTTCTGTGAAGACTAATTCCTGAGGCATTATACTTTGTTTCCCAAATGGGTCTTGCTCTCCCGAAGTTTTACCCTGCCCCTCACTTTACAACCCGACCCATCACAGCTGCCTCGGTCACGACCTTGTACCAGCTCAAGCCTTGTATTTTTCTCCCCACCCCCCAAGTTTCTATCCACTATGTAGGACAGAATTCATTATTTCTTTTCCAGTGTCCACTGACCCAAAGTAACAGAACCCTTGATTTTAAGCTAAACGTATGGCCACGTAAAATAAATACTGAACTTTAAGTAAGCTTTGCAGTCAGATATACACATCTGGCTTCATTCTAACTAGATACTAGGGGAAGCTGTGGAACTTCGGGAACTGCTTTTCCCTTGAGGGGGGTGTGTGGCCATGATGGCTCCATCTCCAGCAGCATCACAGACCTTCTTGTGGCCGTGGGGAAAGAACTACAGTATTAAAGAGTTGAAGCAAAGATCTTATATAGGTGTTAAACATGAGAGAAATCTCTCATATCACTTCTCTAGTGTGGGTATTTTTCCCTCATAAAACTCAGCAAACATAATTTTAATAATGTATTTAGCTATTACAAATATCTCAACCAAAAATACCCACAAGGATTCAGTAAGGTAAACGTGGTTCAAAATAATTATCCAGGAGCCAATGTTTGAAGGATATATTTTCCCCAACTGGAAGGAAGTAACTCTTTGTTCATTTCTTATGATGTAATAAGGTTATACAATAATTTCAGGCACTGAGGAAATGAATCTCACTTGAGGATTAAATCAAAAAGGATCAGTTCCTCTCCGAAGTATAAATGGGCTCTTCAACCATTAATGGTTTAATTCGAGAGCTGATTCTTTGATATTAATGTCAGGGCTATCTACAGCTGCACACATACCTAAGAGTAAGAAAAAGATTTGCTTCGCTAACAGAGGAATTTCTGAGCATATAAACAGAGGAAACATGTATGTCACCCAGGCCATGTGAATCCATCATTTGTTCTAATTTCCTCTGTAGTCTTCTGCAGGCTGCCGATTACTTCTTTTTTCAACCTTTATCTTTTCCTAAGCTCACATCTGTTTTGCTCAGCGCTGTGGAGACAAGGCTCAAGGCTGCTAATAACAAGAGCACTATAATGAGAACTGAACTTACCAAACACATGGTTACCACATATTATTTCATTACCTAGTTTAATCAATTATTCACCACTTAGTTTATTTCATCCATTGAAATGCAATGTTTCCTACATCATACAGTTGCTGAAAGAAATGAGTTAGATAGTTCAGTTATGCAAAAGCATGCACTTTAGTGTTCTGCAGAATACCATATGCTAAACAAATGTTGATGGGTTTCTTTCTTTTCAATTCTAGTTCCTCTTTCTGTATCTTCTATTATTTAAGAGCCACCCTAGTAAGATATGTAAGTAAAAAGAAAATGTAACGCAGAGGATTCAAGATGGCCATTAGAGTTGCAGAGCTTTAGCCTCCTCTTCCGAGGGAGTAATCCAAACTGTCAGTTGTACATTCATTTTAAGGTGACTGCATGAAAAATGCCAAAGGTAGAGACTAGAATCTTGTAAGATTCTGATGCCTGGGACAACAGATGAGCAAGATAAAGCGCTTTAGCAGGTGCCACCCTGGACTTAAAACTGGGGACAGAAAGACTCCTATGCGGGGAAGGGGGGACAGGAGAGTTTAGCCAACCACCTGCACACACGAGCAATTGTAGCTATTGAATTTGTTTTGTTTTTTTGAGACAGGATCTCGCTTTGTAGTTCAGGCTGGCCCTGAGCTCACTATGGAGCCCAGGCAAGCCTCGAATTCAGCAATCCTCCTGTCTCTGCCTCCCGTGTGCTGGGATCACAGGTGTGAGCCACCACGCCCAGAACTGTGGTATGTGGTATTGATGGCTGGTGGGTATGAGTTACCACACCCAACACTGTATGTGGTTACCGGGATCAAACTCAGGAGCTTGCGCTTGCGAGGCAGGCGCTGGAACCACTGAGCTAAATCTCCGGCCCAGCTATTGAAAATCTTACACACTTCACAGGCCTGCAGCTCCATAAAATAAGCAGACATGCTTGCACATCAGCCTTGCTGTGGAAAATGACCCCACATCATCTCTTGGTGAGCCTCAGGCTACGGGAGCTCAGGGCCATCTGGAGAAATGAGCTATCACTTGAGTTTTGGACTTGGGATTTTTAGGAACTAGAATCTCCCACATGTGCCCTGGCCTGAGACTCTACAAACATTCTCCTGCACTGGCTTGAGAGTTACTGGTCTCACAAACCTAAGGTAACTCAGCAGAATGACAGTAACTCAAGCTTTCTATGTACCCTGCACACTAAGAGACAGATGTTGGGATGTGGGACAGAATTAAGGACACTACTTTTAAGATCCAGATCAGCAAGCTTTGCACTCAGAGTCCAAGGAATAGCCAGCTGTACGTGGACTCACTAGCACTAGGGCTGATGCTAACAGTCATGCAGATTCCATCAGCTCTATCTCTCCCGGGGTTTTAACAGAGTTAGGGAGGAATCTTGCAGTTCATACTGCAGCCTTGCCCATAGGTTCATGCTAAGGGGATCTTGGGGGAACCCAGCATCATTACAAAGAGGCACCTTGCCCAGACACTCCTACCTTGCACCCCTTTTGTCCTCGGGGGCAAAGTTCAACTAAGGGTCGGGAGAAAAGCCATACTTCAGGCATGTGGTGTCCTCAGGTTCATACATGCATCACACCAAAACAGTTGAAAGGATTGTTCCAGGTCCCACTGTCATCGCCCTGCATAGTTCCTGCCACTGTCCTTCTGGGCACCGCATGTGATCATGTGCTGCCATGAGGGCTGGAAGTTAATGACCAAGAAGGGATGCTATGGTTCCTCACGCTGCCCTCCCCCACGTAGTATCCAGGCCTGGGCCACAGTCCAGCCAGAAAGAGTTGTTTCAGACCCCTTACCACTGCCAGGGCTGCCAGTGCAGAAGCCCACGCTCATAGCAGAGTAAACATCAACAGTATCTGAAGATACTTCCATTGTCCAGTGAGGCCACCATTCTCCCGGGAGCAGTACCCAAACTGTGAGCACTCCACACCCGCTCATCTCTGTACCACCCTACCTGGTCCACCAGGCTGTTCACATTGTTTTGTGGCCTGAAAAGACAGTGAGTCTATCAGACTCTGCCACTGCACACACTGAACGCACTTAGTCTCCAATTATAGCTGAAGAGACCACAGGGAGACGACACTATGATGCTCAACAGGAAACACAGACAGCATTGCATAATAAACCAACATCCCAAGACACAACTTTGGGAAAGAGTTGTTCATTAAGACGGCCACCCCACAAGACTGTCAGACTGGTGTTTGGCAGTATACCTACCAAACACACACACCCTAACGCAGGAGCACAAGACATATAGAGAGAAAAACAAAGAAACAAAAAACAAGGTGATGCGAGGCCTCCTGTAGAACAACATTACTCTCCAGTGACAGATTTCAAAGAAACTGACATGGATGAAACACCTGAAAAAATTAAAAGAGTAACTGATTATTTAAAGCTCAAAAAGATTCAAAAGAATACAGATAATTACAGTGAATTAGAAAAATAATTCAGGGTATGAAAAATGAATTCAGCAACGTAATACAGATTTATAAAACAGAAATCTTGAAAATGAAAGCGTGCTAAGTCAAACGAAACATCCATGTTAAAGCCTCAACAGACTCGAGTAAGCAGAAGCCAAGAGTACGCGAACTTGAAAGCAAGGTTTTTGAACTCTTCAGTCCAACAACCAAAGAAAACGTGAAAACTGAGGAACTGTTCCTGACATTTTCTACACCATTAATTGAGCAAACACTCAGTTTTACATCTATGCAAAGGTTAGGAGAAAAAAGCTCATGACGTGGGAAACGTATTCAATGAAATAATCTTTCCCACTCTTGAAAACCATCTAGACGCTCACATACGAGTATTCTACAGGGTTCCAAATGGTCATGAGTCGAAAGTATGTTCAATACAATGAATTATAACCAAATTATAAAAGCAAAAGACAAAGAAAGATTTCTAAACCCACGAAAGAAAAGTGCCAAGTGACATTTATTGATAGTCCCACTAGACTAACAGCACATTTCTTGGCACCTATCCTACAGGCTAGGACCAAAGATGCATTTCAAATCCTTAAACAGAGTAACTGCCACTTACCCTGTGAGACTCTTTCAGAAATGAAAAAGATACAAAGATCTTCTATGTCAAGCAAAAGCTGAGGCAATTCATGGCTACTAGATCAGCCTTATGAAAAGAGCCCAAGGGAATCTTACCAAGGAATGACAGACAGCTATCAGCATGAGAGCATGAAAAACACAAACCCCAGTGGAAGGGAGACATAGATGAGAAAGGGAAAAGAACTGAATAGTATTGATACACATACCAATCCTCAAGATATATGAGGAAGTAAAATATTCTTTAAAGAATGAGAAGAAAATTAACAAAATGCCACCCATAAGTCCATAGCTTTTTGTTTAAATTACTTTCTCATCACAGAGACACAAAACCTGATGGCCATAACCTTAGCAAGAAAGGTTCATTTGGCTCACAGGAGGTAGAGGTTTCGTTTAATCAGATGATTCCAAGCAGGGCGGCACAGCAGAGGAGAAACAGCCAATGGCACGGTGGAGGGAAAGGAGCAAGGGAGACACAGGGGGAGAGCGAGAGATGGATGGAGGAGGGGCCCCTTAGAGACTGCATCCTCAGTCATGCACCTCTTCAGCCAGGCTTCACATCGTAGCATCACATTTGGCCACGAACTCATCAGTGCACAAAGAGAAGCACATGCAGAAGGCCCAGGTGCGGAACTACAGTACTTGTAACAATTTTACTAAACTAAGATGTTATGCTGTATACAGTTAGACTGTATGAATTATATCACTACTAAATCCACTGACAGATTCTATGGTCCACCGTGCCATGCCCCCACGATCTGATCACCTTCCAACCAAACCCCATTTATGATCTCATAAGGCTTTAAGAGGACATCTAGATATGAGCTGTAACACTTTGAATAATGGTACTAATTCTCCAATTAAATGATATAGACTGGATTAGCACATTTAGATAAGACAACAATAGGCTGCCTACAAATAACTCACTACCGGTAAGAACACACCCAGATTGAAAGTGAAAGGTAAAGGTGGTACTCCCAGCCAATGGAAGAAATGACCAGGAATAGCCGTCTAATGACAGAACAGACTTTAAGTCAAAAACTGGAAGAAAAGATAAAGTCCATCTATAATTAAGGATTGAGAACTCAGTTCAATACAGTATACGTCTTATAAATCTGACCTAATATCAGGATACCCAATTTTATGAAAGAAGCTTAGAAAAAGAGAACATACACTTTCATACAGTAACAGTTGGAAATTTTAACAGCCACATCCATCAGCACATAGGTCATCCAACCCTCTACTCCCAAACCACAAAAAAATCAGAGTGGGACTGTGTTCCATGTTATGTGGATTTCTGGTGTATTTTCTCCAACACCTGTAGAATATACATTCTTCTCAGCACATTGAACTTCCTCTTGGATAGACTATGTATTAGGCCACAAATCAATTCTTAAAATTAAAAAGTTAAATGATATCCTGCATCTTTTCTGATCATGGTCAGATAGAACTAGAAGTCAACAGAAAAGATATTTTAGAAATGACACAAGTGCATGGGGCTGAAAAACATACTTTTGAACAAACAATGGGATAAAAACAGTGGCAGAGAAATCTTCAAATTTCCCAACAAATTATAATGAAAGCACCGCACACCCAAACCCTGGCTTTATTGCCAAAACCACAACACAAAGGAAGTGTGTTGCAGTAAGTAACAACAACGAAGAAAGATTTGCAATGACTTACTGATGGGTTTTCAAGATTGACAAGAGCTAGAACTATCCAAAGATAAAATTAGTACAAGGAAAGAAAGATGAGAGTAGATGTAAACGGAGCAGAATGAAAACTACAAAAGATCAATCAAAAGGTTGGTTCTTTGAAAAGATAAACCAAACTGACAACCATTTAGCTAAAGAAGAAAACACAGAGGAGATCAAAGCAAGTAAAATTAAAGCTAAAAAATGAGACAAGAATACCACAAAGGGTCACTAGTTGTTTATGATAAAAAAATATATGCTAACAAACTAGAAGACCTAGTAGGAATGGACACATTTCTGAACACATAGGCCCTGCCAAAATTAAATCTTGAGGACATAAAAACATCTGAATAGATCAGTATCAAATAATAAGGCTAAATCAATAATAAAACATCTTTCAATAAAGAATTCTCAGAACTAGATGGCCTCACTAGTGGAATGTATGAAGAACTAATTCGGATCCATCTCAAACTATTTGAGAAGTGAGAGCAAACTCTTCACAATTTCTTCTGTGAGTGAACCTAGGGTTACTCTGAAAGAAAAACCAGATGAATACATTACAAGAAAGTAAAATTATAGATTAACATCTAGAATGAACAAATACCAGCAACTAGCATTCAACAGCTTATAAAAAATCTTCCACTACAGTCATTTGCTTTCTTCCCAGGTACAAATATGCTTCAAGAAATACAAGTCAAAGGAAAAAAAATGGTGAAAAAAAAGGAAACAAGGCTTATGTATATAGGGGATAGGGGTTGTAGGGAGGACAAGGGAATAGGAAAAAATGAGAATCAAAATGTATCATGTAGAGGTATATTCTCAACATTGAACATGATTGTGATATGCATCTAATTATACCAATAAATTCAATTAAGGAAAAAATACAAGTCAATAAATGTATACATCAACACCAGCAGAATGAACAAGAAAAAAATCATACAATCATGCCCATAGAGTACAAAGCCTTTGAGAAGACTCAACACTATTCATGATAAAAGCCTGAACTATTATGGACAGGAGACCTCGGTGTCACACAACCTTTACATGACAAGTCCACCACCAACGCCACAGGAGTCAGGAAAAGCTAAGAGCATCTTCTGCAAGTTTCAGAAGGAAACTTGTGTCCACTGTCACGGCACTTAAGGCGCCAAAAGTTTTAGCCAGTGCTCTGAGGTAAGCGGACAAAAAAAAGGATGTGCAAATAAGAAAGGAGGAAATAAACTACCCTTGTTGGCACGTGACAGATCATGGACACAGAGAAATCTAAAGATTCCAAAAGATTTTTAGAACTGATAAACTAGCAGGATGTAAAAACGACATTAAAGTTCTCTTATACACCAACAGTGAACTTGTTGAGAAAGAAATCTTGAAAGTGATGCTGTTAGAAGCTACAAAAAATTCAAACCCAATAAAAAGCTTCTAAAGTGAAAATTATAAAACACTGAAACTGAAAAAAACCTGAAACTGAAAAAAATAGATCCCTCACAGCCACTGACTGCAAGAATTAATACCATTAAAATGTCCATACCAACCCCAGTAATGTACAGATTTAGTGCAACCACACTACGATCCAGGTGACGTTCTTCATTTCTATGGAATACAAATGGCCCTGAACAGCAGAGCAAACTGGAGTAAAACAGACAAATCTGGGACATCCTACTCTCAGAGTCATAGTAACCCAAACAGCATGGTACTGGCATAAAAACGGGCACACAGACCAAATGTGAGTCAGAACAGAATAGCAGCCTGCAAAATCAACCCACACATCCACAGCTTGATGATTTTTGAAAAGGGCACCAAATATACTGAAGAAAGGACAGACTGCAATAAATGATGGTGGGAAAACTGAGTATCTATCTATAGAAGACTGAAACTTGACCGCTGTCTCTCACCCTGCACAAAAGATGAAATCAACAGGGCTTAATGACCTAATTGTAAAACCTGAAACAATGAAACTACTGTATTAGAAGGAAACATAAGATAAACACTTCGAAACATCCGCACGAGCAACAATTTTCTCACAGGACCCCAAAAGACAGGAAACAAACAAAATTGACAAGTGCGATAACATCAGATTAGAAAGTGTCTCCACAGCAAAGTAAATACTCAACAGAGGGAAGAGCCAACCTTCGGAACGGGAAAATAACTACTAACATTTATATCTGACAGATGGTGAATAACTAGAAGATGGAAGGAAGTAAAAAACCATAGGTAATCCATTTAAATACAGCAACGGGCAAATGAGATAAACAGACATTTGTTAAAAGGAAAAATACAAATGGGCAACAATTAGAGGAAGAAACTCTTACTATCATTAGCCATCAGGGAAATGCAAGCAAAACTACAATGAAGTCTAGTTTTAAAAAAATAACAAATGCTGGCAAAGATGGAAAGAATAGGTTCTTGCGGTTGGTGAAAGTGTAAATTAGTACAACCACTAATTAGTACAGTATGGAGTTAAAAACAAACAACCCAAATACACCTACAGTATGATCCAGCTAGTCACGTCAGGATACTGATCTACAGAAATCGAAGTCAGCATGGCAGAGAGATGCACCCACGTTCACTGTGGCACTAACCACAATAGCTACGACCTGGAACCAGACTACATATTCATCAAGAAACAAACTACAAACTATGCAGTTTGCATACATTCATATGTATTTTAAATATTTAAATATATTTATGTATGTAGTTTGCACGTGAAAATATGTATGTGTATTTAAGATATTAGCCATTAAGGGCCGGAGGGTTAGCTCAGTGGTTCCGGCGCCTGCCTCGCAAGCGCAAGGTCCTGAGTTCGATCCCCGGAAACCACATACAGTGCTGGGCGTGGAGACTCACGCCCACCAGCAATCAGTGCCGGGCGTGGTGGCTCACGCCTGTCATCCCAGCACTCGGGAGGCAGAGGCAGGAGGATTGCTGAGTTCGAGGCTTGCCTGGGCTACCTAGTGAGCTCAGGGCCAGCCTGAACTACAAAGCGAGACCTTGTCTCAAAAAAAAAAAAAAAGATATTAGCCATTAAAAGAATGAAAGCTCGTCATTTGCAGGGGTTGGAGGGCATTATGTTAAGGGAGATAATCCAGACACAGAAACCCAAGCACCATGTTCTCTTCCACATATGGAAGCTAAAAAGTAAACATCAGTATGAATGTAGAACAGTGAATACTAGGCTCTTGGGAAGCATGTTTGTGGGGAATATAACACAGAAGTAAAGGCTGGCCCTCATACTGGTACAGCAGTATCACACTGAACCCCAATAATATGTACAATGAATGCATGATGCTCAAAAATTTTAAGGGGCCGGGGATTTAGCTCAGTGGTTCCAGCACCTACCTTGCAAGTGCAAAGTCCTGAGTTTGATCTCCAGTAACCACATAACACAGGGCTGGACATGGTGACTCACGCCTGTCATCCCATCACTTGGGAGGCAGAGGCAGGAGGATTGCTGAGTCCTAGGCTTGCCTGGGTGACACAGTGAGCTCGGGCCAGCCTCAACTATAAAGCAAGGCCCTATCTCAAAACAAAACAAAACAAAACACCAAAAAACCCCCAAACAAAACAAAACAAAACAAAACTTTTAAAAAGAAAAAATTAATGAGGATATAAAACTTGAGGGGTCTATGAAGTGGGGTACTATCCATAAGGATATTCTTCATGTTATTTTATACTGTGTACCTCTGATTGTAATTACAATGATCACTGTATATATAAAAATCCACAGAAGATGCCCACTCAGGAAGTAATGATTGTGGCCTCTGACAACAGCTAATGATCAAGAAGCCACTTTAGAAACCCTGTGGTTCTCTTTTGTCTCTGGCCTGTGCTAACACCCGCTTGCACTGGAGGCAGACGTTAGGGGAGGTCACTTGAGTTGTTTCTACAAGAAGCCAAGAACTTTTATGGCACTCTCACAATGGAGCCAAGGATTTAATCTTCATCTATAAAATGAAGACATTTGACTAGACAACATCCAGCTGTAAAAACTGTATGATTAACTAATTATTACAGAGGTCTAGCCCTTTAAATTTATCTCGCAGGAATCAATCTATGTCAGTTCAAGCCTGGTGGAACCACGCCACAAAGAAGAAAGTTTGTTTTGCATTTTTAGACATACAGATGTTGCATACAAAAAAACGACAAAAGCCATCTTAAGCTGGAAATAATTTTAAGACTTGGAGAAGTCGCTATCTTTCCTTGGATACACTGAACTTATAAAAGTTGGGAGAAAGGAAAAGGGAGAAAAGGGGAGGCCCGGCATCTTCTGCTGTGATTACGTAGCACCGCGTGCTGTACCGCTGCTGCAGTACACATGTGATTATCTGTTTTCCTCTCACAGCCCTTTCACCAGACAAGAACACCCCCTTAATTGTTGTTCACCCTCCGAATTGTTGTGCCCCTATTTCCATCTAAGGTGTTTTGTAAGTGGAAAGAGGAAGAAAAACAAATTTATCTTCCAACGTCCTAACACCATGCACCGCATTTCTTTGGAACATGTTGGACATGGTTTTATTCTTAGTATCTTTCTTTAAAAAGTTTTAAAAACTTTTCCATATCATGACACCCATCTAAAAGAAATGTGAGGAGAAGCATTTGGAAACATGTCCCTTCTGCTACTGTTGCCTTTTGAGAGCAATGGAGCAGTATTTCCATTCGCTCTTACAAGTAGAGCTTTTTTTTTTTTTTTTTTTTTTTGAGACAGGGTCTCACTTTGTAGTTCAGGCTGGCCCTGAGCTCACTATGGTGCTCAGGCAAGCCGCGAACTCAGCAGTCCTCCTGTCTCTGCCTCCCGAGTGCTGGGATTATAGGCGTGAGCCACCATACCCGGCACTGTCGTATGTGGTACTGATGGCTGGTGGGCGTGAGTCACCACGCCCAGCATTGTATGTGGTCACCAGGATTGAACTCAGGGCCTTGCGCTTGCGAGGCAGGCGCCTGAACCACTGAGCTAAATCTCCAGCCCCAGTGGCGCTATTTTTTTTTTTTTTTTTTTTTTGCTTTTTGAGACAGGGTCTCGCTTTGTAGTTCAGGCTGGCCCTGAGCTCACTATGGTGCCCAGGCAAGCCGCCGCGAACTCAGCAATCCTCCTGTCCCTGCCTTCCGAGTGCTGGGATGACAGGCGTGAGCCACCACGTCCGGCATTGTGGTATGCGGTGTTGATTGAGGGTGGGCGTGTCTCCACGCCCAACATTCTATGTGGTTACCGGGGATCGAACCCAGGACCTTGCGCTTGTGAGGCAGGCGCCGGAACCACTGAGCTAACCCTCCAGCCCAGTGGCGCTATTTTTACAGCACTCTCGCCAAGTTTCAGAACATGGCACTGCTGTAGCGATGCTACACTGACCAGTCACCAGCACTGTGTCTAACACTGACAGACTCACAGAAACCAAATGGAAAGATAACCTGGACCAAAGATCTGTATAATCCTTTCCGCCAGAAAAAAGCCCTCAGAGTTTTATCTGAGTGTAGTAAGACCACCCCATCATGATCTATCTAACAGGCCCAGAAGATCATGCAAATTGTTTCTTTATCTCACTGTGGCTAGTTAACCAACATGCTTTTCAAAGACTGAGAAAGGATCCTTTTAGAAGGGAATTAAGAGAGAAGTCCAAATATTCCCCAAATATTTTGGTATTTCATTGAACGTAACCACTCTAAAATTAAAATCATTCTATGTATTTTAGAGCCATCTGCAGTAAATTTTTATGACAATGAGCTTCTTTCTTAGGATTCAACAATCAACCTATGTTTTATTTTGAGGTCAAGGGGGATTCAGGACAGAACTGTACTACACACTTGGGTTGGTCTGTTGACACAAATATGGTTTTGCTGGGATTATATTAGATAATGTAATTAAGAGATGCTCCAACACACACTTCTCTTTTTTCAATTTATTGAGGTCTATTAATAATAAAAATTACATGCACTTCGCACCTACCTGGCAAGTGCAAGGTCCTGAGTTCGATTTCCAATACCAGAAAAGAACAATAACATGTGCTTAATGTGCCCAGATGATGATGTGATGTACACATGACATACCACAGTCAAGCTGCATTTTCACTCACATAGCTACTGTCAATAAGAACATGTGAGATTCACCTTCTCAAGAGTTTTTCAAATATATGGTATCATTAAATATAGTTTTGTTACACAGTAGATCTCCTGAACCTCTTCATCCTGTATAATTGCACCTGTGCCCTTGACCAACCTTCCCAATGCCCCTTCCTTTCAGGGCCCGCTAACCACTCTTTTGTGTTTGGTATTTTTTAGATTCTACATGTAAAGAATGCACATTTGGGCCTGGAGGATTAGCTCAGTGGTTCTGGCGCCTGCCTCACAAGCGCAAGGTCCTGAGTTCGATCCCTGGAAACCACATACATGGCTGGGCATGGAGACTCACGCCCACCAGCCATCAATACCGCAGACCACAGTGCCAGGCATGGTGGCTCATGCCTGTCATCCCAGCACTCGGGAGGCAGAGGCAGGAGGATTGCTGAGTTTGAGGCTTGCCTGGGCTACATAGTGAGCTTAGAGCCAGCCTGAACTACAAAGCGAGACCCTGTCTCAAAAAAAAAAAAAAAAAAAAAGAATGCACATTTGATTCATCCAACAATCATTTATTGTATGCAAAATGTTTGTCAGCATTGATTACCATGTGTTGAAACAAAATAAAAATTTCTGCTTGTCCTCTAAAGGGAGACACAGATATTACAGAGTTTAAAACAAATTTTCATAACCAAATAATATAAGAAGAAAGAAAAAACAAAGGGCCTAATTTAGCTTAGTGGTGATGGTGGTTGTACAAACTGCTCTTGAGAAAAAAGCCTTTAAATTAATTCCTCACAGTGAAGAGAATGTGAACACGAGGCACTCTGGAGTCGGGGACCGACAGTTCCAGGCAGAGAAACCATCGACACCACCCACAAGTGCTCTCAGACTCACCAACAGGACCAACCATCAGGTGAGTTATCAGATCTGACATTAAGCTTCCAAAAAACTGGGAACATTGGCTGACATCACTGAGTCGGAGCCTTCTGGTATTGGAGGTTTACAATAAAACACACCAGTAATTCTCTTGAGTGAATAAAATTTGACATTTAAAATAGCTAAAAATGAACTTCCACTAGGAAGAGTGGTCCAGCTAACTTCACAGAAGCTAAAGCTGTGGCTTCCATTTAAGATTATATTGTCAGATTCACTGACCTTACCAAGAAGTTTAGAGGCCAAAAAAAAGAAAGAATACAGACAAATACCTAAAGATGATTTCAGATACAAGCAAAGACATGTACACTGATAAGGCTTTCTTTTTTTTCCAGGAGAACTGATCATTTTCTCAAAATTTAACTGAAAAATCCCCATAGTTATAAATATAGGAAAAAGATGTTCCTCTGTATTCTGATAAAGACCTGCAGCTCTGCCACTTCAAAAGTTTCACAGCATCCAGAAACTGTGTTTACAAAAAACGCAATTACAGGGCCGAAGATTTATCTCAGTGGTTCCAGCGCCTGCCTCGCAAGCGCAAGGCCCTGAGTTCGATCCTGGTAACCACATATAATGCTGGGTATGGTGACACACGCCCACCAGCCATCAATACCACATAGCACAGTGCTGGGCGTGGTGGTTCACGCCTGTCATCTCAGCACTCGGGAGGCAGAGGCAGGAGGATTGCTGAGTTCTAGGCTTGCCTGGGCTACATAGTGAGCTCAGGGCCAGCCCGAACTACAAAGCGAGACCCTGTCTCAAAAAAAAAAAAAGGCAATGATGGTCCCAAGTCTGTGTAATTATACAGAAAATTTCTGCAAAAGCATAGATGTGCAGGCCATATCATATATGGCCACAAGCTGTGCAACCCTCAATTATTTGGAAGAATTTTACAAACATTGTTAAGTAAAAGTTAAAGAGATTTTTAAGAGAGTAATTATGTGGAAATGTCACTTTAAACGATGTAAAAACTGGTAATGTGCCACTTCTCTGTTCCAAAATAAGCTAATGTCCACTAGTGATATGAAAAGAGTTTCACCGTAGTTTTCCAGTTACCTATTTGACTCTTTCCCGCAGCTCATTTATAAAAATCATTATTTTCTGGAACAAATGAAAATGCTACCCTAATTAAAACTTTTTCACTGAACAAGTTGAGCAGATATATAGAGATTATCTTATCTGGATTTTTACAAAATACTAGTAAACAAAAGACTGTAAGTTTTATTACTCAAAATGTCCCACTCAGTAAGGAATCAGAACCAAGAAAACCTAAAAACAAACAGTAATTCTACATGTTGATTCGGTTTAGCCGAGTTATTATATACTCAAATGAGGATGTGGAGGCCATTGCAACATATCAAGATGACCTCTATTTGCATCTATTTTCAATTAAAACAAGACTCAGCCTTTATGGCAGGTATTATGTGAAACCAGTTTCTCTTCTGCCTCTTGAGTTACATATCACAAGGTCTAACAAACACATCACGTAGAGAGCATACAACCATGTTTAGCACAATGCACATGTTTCTTCCCATGTTAGTAGACAAGATTGTGCTCAGTGCTGAGTCTCTAATAGAGAACTACTTGGCATTGATATTTCAACTGTGCCTTTTAATGCCTTCCAATATCATTCAAGAGGACCAGAGATTTAACTTAGTGGTTCTGGTACCTGCCTAGCAAACCCAAGGTCCGGAGTTTGATCTCTGGTAACCACATACAACAACACCGGGTGTGGTGACTCACACCCACCAGCAATCTGTACCACACACCACAATCCTGGGTGTGGTGGCTCACACCTGTCATCCTAGCACTCGGGAAACAGAGGCAGGAGGATTGCTAAGTTTGAGGTTTGCCTGAGCAAAACCTCAAACTATATAGTGAGCTCAGGGCCAGCCTGGACTACAAAGTGAGACCCCCATCTCAAAAATAAATAAATAAATAAAATCACTCAAGATTCCAATTTCCACTTAGCACATCAGAGGTTCTGGTAGAACACGGTGCCCCTGAAAATATCTAGAACAAAACTGTATAATGTGGGGAGTTGTGAATGTAAATAAATCAAAAGAACTAAATCTTAGAGAGGGAAAAGCCTCAGATCAGCAGAGATGAGCAGGTTTTATTCATCAGTGTCCTCTGTCCCATGGTGCTCTGAAATAGCCAAATGTGAACGCGGAGAGACCCCTGGCTGCCAGACTGGATGGGTCCTTTGAGAGGAAAGGAAAGTGTCGTTCTTCAGCAGCTGCGCAGACGGCAGACGGGGCAGGACAGACTGCGACGTGAGGACGCCTCAGACACCCAGCCAGCACTCCGCACACGCGGGTTTCCCCTGCAGGGCTTCTGCTCACTCCTGGGAATCTGCTGGGGGGCTGGGCTGGCAAGGCAGAAGTTTCCTGTAGCTTTAGGTTCTGAGAGATGAGAGTCCTACACCAAGGAGAACCACGCAGTAACTCCAAGACAGGTGCCCTTGTCTTGGAAACTCAAGTAAGCCACCGCTCGTGAAAACCACAACCTCATTGAGACCCTGCTGCAACTCGGGTGGGCATAAAGGACTCGACTTGTCAGAGGAAACCACACGGACGTGTTTTAGAGGAGGGGGAGTGACCGAATCAACGACAGGACAGAGCGACTCTGCACGCTCTCTGCCACGCGAGGAAAACAACAGAACCAAAGCCAGAAACGATGGCACATCCCCAGTACCCAGAAGAGACAGATCCACAACTGACCCCCATATTCAAACTGGTCGAAAAGTCTTTAGAACATTCTAATTGTATTAAAGAGAAGACAGAGGGAATGCCGGGCTTGGTGGCTCAAGCCTATAATCCCAGCGCTCGGGAGGCAGAGGCAGGAGGGTTGCTGAGTTTGAGGCTTGCCTGGGCTACATAGTGAGTCAGAGCCAGCCTGAACTACAAAGTGAGACCCTGTCTCAAAAAAACACACACACACACACACACACACACACACACACACACAAATAAAAACAAACAAAAAAACCAAAGAGAAGACAGAAGGATTAAAATGAAGAATTTCAATAGATAATTGGAATATTTTTTTTAAAAACCTAAATATACATCCTGAAGTTTCAAATGTAATGTCTACAATGAGAGACACACAATGGCTGTAGAGTGTGGGCCCAGCAAGAGAAAGATGAGTGAACTAGAAGAAAAGCGTGCAGAGGATGGGGCTGCCGTATGGTGTGGCAACACCTCTTCCGATATTTATCCAAAATAATTCAATTGAAGATCTTGACATAAATACTGGCAAGCCTCTACGAACGGCAGCATTTTTCACAATAACCCACGTATGGAAATAAGCTTCACACTCACAACACATGGCTGGGAACGGGTTCCACACACCTACTAGAACATCAGCCTTGAAGAAAAGAAATCCTCTGCACACTGTACACATACACAGACACATCGCACTAAATGCTAGCAATGTGTACAATTAATTCATGTTGATAGAAACACAGGTAGATTACAAAAGAGATGCTTCCCTGTAAAACAACCAACATTAACCCTGGAGACACCATACCAAGTAAAATAAAATAGTCTCAGAAAGACAAAGGTTGCCTGATTCCACACTAATGGGGTATCTAAAATAGTTAAAGGCATAGAAGCAAAAAAAACCCCAAAAAAGTAGAATGATATTTTCCTAGGCCTGGGAGGTGGGGGAGCAGAGAGTTGTTGCTCAGTGGGTATAAAGTTTCAGTGACGCGAGTTGAATGCTGCTTTCACTTACCCACCTGGGAATCTGTTAAAGACATGGATCTTACATAAAGTAGCATAGCACAATAAAGACATGCAATCTTTAAAAAAGAATATATACTCTGGACCTTTCTATCTGGACAAAGCAAAAAGAAAATAACTAAAAAAACCCCCCTAAAACAACAACAACAACAACAACAACAAAAACAGAACAGAATATGGCAGATGCAATGCAACCTTCAGAGTAAAAATGATTTTAAAACACAACAAAGTATGCTACCAACGATCCCAGTTTGTGCACAATAGGAATCCCAGAGTAGACAGAAGAGTATAGAAGCACTATGTGAAGAGATAACATATTCCTTATATGATTTTTTTTAGAAAGTGCATTGTAAATAGTGAATTATGGGCTGAGGATTCAGCTCCCTGGTGCTGCTGGCTGCCCCCCAAGCACAAGGACAGGAGTAGCATTTCCCCCAAAAAAGTGATTTATAAGAAAAATCAAGTTGATAGTTAATGGAATCAAGTGCAAATGAAAGTATGCTGACTTCAGTTAACTTGCTTAACCCACATCAGACAGAAACCGTGAAAGTAGAAAGGAGAAAGTCCCGTCCCTTGATCTGGAGAGGCTGTGCCGCCCACCTCGCGCAGGCCCAGCCCAGGGCCCTCGGGAGGCTCACAAACAAGAGCCCTTTTTCTCCGACCTTACCTCCACGAATCACATCTGACTGTACAGAAAGAAGGGAACAAGAAAAGGAAAAAAGTGGGCACCTGTGATGTTCATCTCCTTTTAATTTGCTTCTGGATAATCTACTCTGAAATTTGCATTTAGGTCTTACAAGCCTGAACTAGACCACAAAGTGCTGAGAAAGGTAAGTTTTAACTCTTTATGCTGGAGGTACTGTCCCTATAAACAATCAGATTTCTATAAAAGGAAGAAGAGAAGCAAAACTGGGCAGGTGAAAGACAATTTCTGTCCCATCAGTCGAAGAAAATTCATTAACCAAATCTGAACTGAGCTTTGAAGATAACAATGAAACTGGACATGAGGTAAGAGGGCGGCATTTCGAGTTTGTGGAGTTGGGAGGTAGAAAGTCTCATTCTCTACTACGGAAACACGATACACACTTGGCAAAGATGAGGCCAGCTGTGCGGATGGTGCTGTCCTGAGAAGGAGGCAAAGGAAGCGCAGGAGGAGCCTGGCTGAGGTAATTCAGGGAGAGGCCTTACGTGCCACGCTGGGGTTCTCAGGTTTTATTCTCAAGGTCCAACTGGATTTTTGAAGAGGGTTAAGCAAGGAATGGTGGAATGAACCTGTAATCGAGGGACACTCATGAGGAAGTCTGTGGAGCCCATGAGAAGAGGGAGAGAATGGGGATTCGAGGAGGGTTCAGAAAGTTGAGTTCTAATCCATTTTAGCATGAGAATAAATGATGAACTCAAACTGTGGAAACGGAAAGAGGGCGGGCTGGGGAATTATAAGGAAAAGCCAGTCAATAGCTAACAGAGTAAATGAAGTGTAAAATAAAACGTACAAAGCTTTGGTCAACCTCGGTGACTGACATCAGGTAGAAAATGCGAACGCGGACAGGAGGGCGTCTCTGGGCCCAGAGGGCTCTGCTGTCTAACTTAGCGATCCAATTCCCCGGCTACCAGAAGGCTGCGAAATCAATTGACCACAAAATACATATTCTGTTTTAAACTACTCTACCTCATGCTCCCTACGTAGAGTTTAAATCTCCAGATGTAACCTATAGAACTCAAACATTACCACAATTTCCGCAAAAAGTTCTTGAGTTCAGCCATAGTAAACAGAAACTTGTGCCCACAGGGTGAACAGGTGGCCTTTCACAAGTATAACGGGGAGGGAGTCAAAACCTATGGAAAAATTTAAAAACAGAAAAATGCCTCGACACACCCCATGTTCCAATTTCTCTACTTTCCATTCCAATTTCACTCCAGATTATATCACACAAAAATAAATGCCCTGTAGATTTGTAACCATGAGATTGATGGTGCTTTCTTTGAAGCTTGGAAAAAATATTGAGTGGTTAAAAATCAGAAAATTCACTGTGCATTTACTCAGCTGAAACATTTTGGTTTTGACTCGCTTTGATTTCTAAAAAGTATGTATTGAACTCTAAGGCAGGCATGTTGTTAAGAGAGAATTTAACATCTTAAAATACTCTGGGTCTCTGGAAATGGTGCTGCTTAGGCTTCATTTGACCTTTCATGAGCCCCCACTTCCTCCAAGTATGACGCCAGCAATTTTTACTGTGATATTTGATGTGCGCATAATGTGATTCAAATGAGCGCCACAGAACACGCAAGTCATGATGCTGAGGTTACTGGAATTTTAATACGTTTGTTAAGATTTTGTTTCTGATGCATGTTTATTTTTTCTGTCATAGCCACTCTAATTTTGAGAGAACCTACATTTCATTTTCTCTCCTTCAAGCTAATCAGCAAAACCGGGATCCATTTTGAAGTCAATGGATATGACCACATAGTTGCCAAAAATATACAGCAGAGTCCTGAAATGTAATTAATACCTGCTTTTCTTCAGGTGTCCAGAAGTTCCTACATTAACTTCTTTAATTTCAAGCGGCAAACTTGATAGGAAAATGGTAAAAATATTCAGTTTCCTTAAAGAGAACGATACTTCACTAATTGTTGAGTTTTCTCCGAGACACGCGCTTTTCTTAGCATCCTCAGAACCAGTGGGAAGGGGAGAGGAGTTGGGGGGCGTGGAGAGAGGAGAAAGGGGACCCCAAAAAATTTAAGATGCCTCAGCTACATGCACAAACTCCCCGGGCTGAATGCAATGATTACCTACTGCAAGCGTGTACTCATAAAAAACATTTAAAAATGGATGTAGCATCGAGATATTTTAACTCTGTGATAATTCACACACTCTAAGAATCTCTTTAGACTTTCAAACAAGACTTAACAAGATTTTACTGAGGACTCATTATGTACCTCCCGCTGAGCCGGCCACTGTAAGAACACAAGGATATAGACGACATCTTGCTCTTATTAAGGAGATGGCCTAATCAGAGAGACTGACAAGACTGCCTAGAAGTAATTAGGGAACATTTGTTATGTGGTGAAGAAGATTAATGCTGATAGGAGCCATTTATCGAAGGCTTATGACATGTCAGTCCCCTCCTTAAGTATTTTAATGTATTATACATGGTTCCAATTATAACAGCCACATGCATCCAGAGACGGAGCCGTCAGCGCGCACAGGAATGGTTTGTGAAATCTGAGCAGCCAGTCTAGAAAGGCCCAGACACGGGACAGGAAGTGCGTCACGCTCAGGGAGAGAGTCTGCGGCGCTGAGGGGCTCCGGACAGGACCTGCAGCTCACGGATGACGGAGACCGGCACGGAAAGCGATGCAAAGTACTTCCCAGCTTTCTGCACGGCAGCTCTGCGTGTGGCCTGCTCTTCTCTCCCGCACCTTGAGTGAGGGTCGAGCTGCGCTCGGTCCACTTCGGTTCGAGCCTGGGCTCCAGAGGCCTGTGCGCGTCCCCCCCTCTTCCTTCCCTTAGCCTCCCTTTTCCAGAGCTTTGCTTCCTGCTGTAAGAACAAGCCTAGGCTGGTCCCTCCGCACCAGCACCAGGGGGCACAGGGCTGACCTGGCGAGCTGATGCCTTCAGGGAGGGCGGACCTTTTAGACTTTCAGTGACCTCCGCTGCGACCCACCGGGCCCAGGGACGTGCGGCTCCCCGGGCCTAAGCGTGCTCAGCCGCGTCGGCAGCGGCCTCTGGTACACGTGACGAGCAGGCGCATGGAGAAAGTCGAACCCGCTGCACAAGGCTTTCAGGAGAAAAGGGGGAAATCGCCACTGACCTGGTTCCTGACTTGCCTTGCAAAACTTGAAGCTGTGCTTTAGTCTTGGTGACTTTCCTTTGCTGGCTTCTCTTCTAACGCTACAACGTAAAGCCCCTTCTTGGGCTTCTCTTCGGCTCTTTCACCAGCTCCTCCGTCTCATCTCAATACAGGGTTTCCTTTCTGTCAACGCACGGAGCGCCCAATGTTAGGTCTGCAGTTTAGACCAGTGTTGGCGCATCTGTGGCATGTGTGCCAGGGTGGGGGGCTGTTTACAGCCCCGAGAGCTCACACAGGTCCGCCACCCTTGGTTTAGATCTTCCTCCCCAATCCCATACACGGCCTCCCTGGTATTTTCATGCAGATGTCTATGAAGCAACCTCAGTACAGTCAACCCTGAGTTCCTGAAGTTCACTGTCAGCCCCGTCTCCACCAGTCTGTCGTATTTGCTTAGCAAGAACTTACTGCTTCTTAACCTGTCCAATTAGCAATCAGGTAAACCATCTCTTTGTCCAGTTTAGTGACCTGCGTGTGGTGGTGCAAACCTGTATTCCCGGCACAAGGAGGCTGAGCAGGAAGACTGCTTAGAGTTTGAGGTCAGCCTGGGTTACAGAGTGAGAACTTGTCTCAAAAAACAAAACAAAATAAATCGAATGGTTTAAAACACTGCATCGGTTGCTCATTTTACTCAAACTGAAAAATTACTGCTCTTGCAATCATCTCAGGGGTCTTCCAGGACCCAGCCCCTGGGACCACGCTGGCCTCTGCTTCTCCGCCCCATCATCCTCTAACGTTCAGTGTCTTCAGATCTGCCACAGGACGACCCGAGAGCCTGGGTCGAGCTCCCCTTCTGTGCTGGTATTAGGGCTCTGGTATTAGGATCCTAATACCGGTATTAGTTAGCTGTGCCTTCAGCTGACCACTGTTTCTTGGGCTTTTACATGAACCCATGCACATGTGCGTGTGTGCACATGCACGCGCACACACGCACATGCACACACATGAAAGAGTTCTAGCAAAGCACAGCTAGACTGAAAGCTCCCCCCACGAATAGAAATGGTCAAGCTGACTCCCAGGGGTGTCCTAGGATACAGAGTAGCAGTGATGCCCAGGGCAGCCTCTAGATTCAGACTGCCTGGGTTCAAATCCTGGCTCTTCTACTTGCTTTGGACAAGTTATTTAACATTGCTGTGCATGTGTTCCTAATCTGTAAAGTGGGTACATAGTAGTAGCTACAAGGCCTTTCTAGGAGCTCAAAGATGAATTTATACAAAGCCAAGTAAGGTCCACTGGGTTATAAAATATTAAATGAACATTGCATTTCATCATGAATCGTGTGCACCCCGTAAAATGGCTGAGGAGTGTATGAAATAATCTGTGTAAAGTTCCTAACATACTAAATGTCGTTGACGTTAGCCCCTCATCTAGTTTCTGTATTTCCAGGATACTGCTTCCTTTTGCCAGAAAGTCACTGAAAATAGCATTCTACTTCCAGTGTATATATTTTAAATAGTCTTTTCTTTATGGAAGATTCCCTATTTCTATGCTCTATATATTCAGCTGAGGCTTTAAGGAGTATTCCTGGGTAGTGTTGGTTATCTGGCCTCCTCCCTTAATGCAGTACCCCATAAATGCCAGTTTTCTCCTAAGAAGACTTCACTGCTTTCTTTAATAAAGAGGTTGGATTAAGCTTGTAGTTAAACTGTTAGTGTTCTCTATTACTACACTCTTATTACTCTGTTGAATCCTGGGAACTAGTTAAAACAGATAAAGGCTAAACAATGGGTATTTTCTTAGTGACTTTCTCTTATACTATTTAATACTGGAAATACGTGTTTGCTACCAGATTTTTCTCCTGAAGGAGAGAGAAGATCCTGTAATGCTACTATCATTCATATTTTAGACTTTCTGCTGAGAGAGAGCAGGGAAGGCAAGTGGGGGCACTGCTTTTGTACGGGTGATGAGTCTCATGACTGCTGTGCTGTTTAATGACCAGAATGGAGTTCAGCTCGGCAGAGATGACCAACTACTAGATGCAACACAAGCAAGATTCAAAGCCCCGCTAGGAACCGGAAAGATGATGACAGGGGAGCCCCTGCGCCTATCCCGGGGAAGTGCCCACTGCCTTGTCTCCCGCTCCATCCTCCCAACCTCCCCGGGTCCACTGTGCTTCTTTCTTCCCAGAAGAACCAAGTCTACGATCTTTCAATTCCTGGAAACAGCTTATCAGGCCGGCCTAACATTTACTACCAGTGCGTGACACTGAAGACCCTCCCCTCCCCACTCCCTCAGAGACTGGACGCTGCTGATAACCTTTCCAGAAGGCTCTTCTCACCGTTCGCTGGACTTCAATGGCCCCAGTTCTCAAGTCAAAACAAAAAGTTAAAAATCCATTATGAGGGCGAGAATGCTGATGTTGTAAATATATCATTATGTGAACGGACTCCTATTCATACAATCCCATAGCCACAAAGAGTCGGAGAAGTTTTCTTCTGCTGTTGTCACCTTTGTTAACAATTCTATTCAAGTCATCGCTCAGCTGAACAAAGGACGGTGTGTGTACGTGGTCTGACTACGCAAAGAGAAGAAGCCGAGCTTCCTCCTGAGCATGTGACAATGGGCTGGAGGCTGCTGGCGCTCGCAAAAGTTAGGGGAGTGATTAGCCGCAACAGGAGATTCCCACGTACACAGAGTGCACACAGGACAGTGGCTAGCAAGGTCCAGTTGCCTGGCGAGCTGCCATCCTGTGAGGTCGTACAAGGATAAAATCATCTAGCATTTCTCAAGATGTATCCCAGACATTCAACAATACATAATGGTCCAGGAGAGTAGATT
Organism: Thryonomys swinderianus; assembly: GCA_004025085.1. Classification (NCBI taxonomy): domain Eukaryota; kingdom Metazoa; phylum Chordata; class Mammalia; order Rodentia; family Thryonomyidae; genus Thryonomys; species Thryonomys swinderianus. The sequence goes on along the minus strand of PVIC010003924.1, from coordinate 23,236 downwards.
TTTTTTTTTTTTTTTGAGACAGGGTCTCGCTTTGTAGTTCAGGCTGGCCCTCAGCTCACTATGTAGCCCAGGCAAGCCTTGAACTCAGCAATCCTCCTGCCTCTGCCTCCTGAGTGCTGGGATTACAGACATGAGCCACCATGCCCAGCACTATGGTATGCGGTGTTGATTGCTGGTGGGCCTGAGTCACCACGCCCAGCACTGTATGTGGTTACCGGGATTGAACCCAGGACCTTGCGATTGCGAGGCAGGCATTGGAACCACTGAGCTAAATTTCCGGCCCCAGGAGAGTAGAATTTAACTATTTTTCACTTTCAAGAAGTGAAAATTCCACTTGAAAACAGGTACACAGCCCACTGTGTATCACAGATGCTGTACTAATCCTTTTTAGTCAGAAAAGATTTTGGGACAATTTTTTTTTCCTGCTAAATAAAGTGATTTATATTAAGCATTATATTTAAGTTTAGACTAGCCATAATTATACTCATTGTAAGAATAACAAGAGGTAGATTTTCTTCTTCTGTTAGTTTCTAGTAAAAAGATGAAATGTGGCATGATTTGGATCAATGTGCCTTTGAGGAAACAGCCATGACTTGAAGTTACTACACATCAGAATGAATGTCACCTGTCTTCAATGGCCTCCTCTGTTTGTTTGGCCTAGTGACCACAAATGTTCAGAATGATTACATCAAGCTGCTGTAAGATCTTTAGACATCAACAATATGAACAAGCTCTTCTGGAAATAGTATGCTGGGAGACAAGTTATCTAATATCTTAATGAATGTGTTTAAAGTCATATTCCTAAGAAAATCAAAATGTTATTTGTTAAACCAATTGCTCTATAAACATTTTTAAGCCCGAATCATTCTAGGCATTATAAAGAATTTAGAAGTTTCAAAATGATCTTGTCATCAAAGGACTTTTTTTTTTTTTTTTAAGACAAGCTTTCGCTTTGTAGTTCAGGCTGGTCCTGGGCTCACTATGTAGCCCAGGCAAGCCTCGAACTCAGCAATCCTACTGCCGCTGCCTCCCAAGTGCTGGGATCACAGGCGTGAGTCACTATGCCTGGCATAGTGGTACATGGTGCTGATTGCTGGTGGGTGTGAGTCACCATGCCTGGCACTGTTGTATGTGGTTACCAGGATCGAACCAGGGACTTTGCGCTTGCTAGGCAGGCACCAGAACCACTGAGCTAAATCACCAGCCCCAGAATTTTGTTTCTTTAACAGATGTGACAGCAGGAAACAAAAGGATGACACAACATGTGCTTATGGTTGCTGTGGTCAATTGACATGTGTCAGTTATCCTGCATTCCTTCTCATATGCAGAATACAGAAAGCTAAAGACTACATTTCCCAGACAGTTTTAAAACTCTGGTTCTGGATATAAATTAGGTTCTTCCAATTACATTTATTGCATGAAATTTAGAAGAATCTCATTATCTGAGATATGGAAGAAGTGAAATAAAAGCCTTCTGCTTGCTGTTCTGTTTCTCCCAGAAACCCAGGCTGTAGAGACCGGGTTTTCTGCAGCTCCACCGCATCATACATTTAATAACTCGGTGGGTGGAGAAATAGTCACAAGCGTGGTGACAATGGCTTCCTAAAGTTTGAATTCCAGCTCCACAGAAAGGTGCTAAAGCTGGAAGGTCCCTTTCGTCATCTGTTTTGAACACGACAGGAGCCCTTGTGCGGGGCCACGGAAGGGGGTCCTACTGGCAGTTCTCCGAGTTGCTTCGCCTCAAGCCCATTCGGCTATCCCAGCGATTCCGTAAGCATCCAAATCTGTATCAAATCCCTTTCAGCTCACGGGATCTGGAAGAATGCCTGGCTCCAGCAGCCAATGTGAGCCAACTGACAAGTGTTGGCAGAGCAGCGTTCAGACAGCAGGAGTTCAGGGAAGATGGCAAACGATGAGGACTAGCGTGATCAAGCGGGGCCGGAGAGGGTGCACACAGGACCGCACCTGGAAGAACAGGTAAGGGCCTCCCTCGGTCAGCACTGGCTCAAGTGTCCGCGTGAGATTTACGACAGACTCGTCCCGACCTTTTACATTTGTAATCATAAAACCATAGACGCTCCTGAGAAGCACTGCGTTTGGACACTTTGTTTTGCTAACTTCAATTTAAACAGATTCTTAATTTTCCAGGCTCCACTATGTGAAATGATCCCCCGCGGAGCAGTCTCTGTTGGTTTAGCCTCAGACCTTTAGAGTAAATCATGAGTGATCAAAAATGTGCTCCACATATTTTATGGGCAATGCAAAAGCCAGAAAATATAGGCTGAAGGAGAGAAATTCTCTGAGCCCACCCTCTCGTGCCAAAGTATTATAGGGATTTTAGCTTGGCTTGTGGCTCTAAGGCCTCCAATTGGAAAAGGCCCACTTAGGAAGTCGTGCCTGGGACTCACAGAATGCTGTGCAAATGGACCGAAACCTCAGTCGTGTGGGGAAGCTCAGGGCTCGGCTTTCACCTCCTTTTGGGGGTGGGGGCTGTGGTAGAATGTTTTTGCTTCCTGTGGTTGACCAGCCCTCTCCTTCTCTTAATAATACAAAGAAGTGTCCTCAGCCCTGAGTCCATGTCCCTTAGGTGTAATGCCATAAACACCTTTTCTTCCTGCTGACTCCTCCCAGTGCCTGGCCACCCGCAGTCTGACCTCTGCCTGGCAGGTCTCCTTGTCACGTGAAGTCACCGAGGGGAGGAGAACATCCTGGTACTTGCCACTGAGGTGAAGGCCTAGGAGGCGGCTGCACATCAGAACCTCTCCTCACTCACACATCGAATTAGCCAAATCCAAGGTGAAGCTGAGTGTCTCCTTTCTCAGTGCTTGAGTGACTGAAGTACAGAAAGTAATTTCCTTCAAGAATCAAAGGATCAGAAGATTTTCCTGCTCTACTGGTTTTCGCAGTATGAGTTTCCACCCTTTACCACCTGTGGGCCGTGTACTCACTCTCCTTATAACCCTCAGTCAGCCGAACCATTAGGAGAGTGTAAGCCCAGGCCTGAGGAAAGAGGACAGAAGGTAACCATTGCTAACGCCCCAAACGGTCAACATGAGTCCTGCCTTTCCAGCTGGATCACCAAGAAGCTTCCTACTTCAAGAAGCTTCCAAGTCAATTGGAAGTTGAAAGCAGGTGACGAGGAAGCCATCTTTCTTCCGCAACAGATTTTAGGGCAGACTGGATAGTGCGTGGCAGGCCAGTGCCACAGGGTTGTGGTCACACCTGAAGTTGGTAAGCCTTCTGGCACAGCCTTCATAGTGGGGCTTCTCTCCCCTGTACAAACATTCTCAACTTCTCATGCTTTCCTACCATGCTGAAGTCAATATGCTACAGTAAATAAATGGTCACGTTGAGGCCTTAGCTCTGGCCTTTTGTGTAGGTAGCAAAAAGAAGAATGCTCAATTCTCTGACAAATTGTACCTTACAAAAGGCCGTTTCTTTACTCAGAAGCTTTTCGCTCCACTAGATACACATGAAGCCTGGCATAGCAGCACCTGCCTATAGTTCTATACAGGAGGCTGGCATGGGTGGACCTCTTGAGTCCAGGAATTCAAAGTCAGTCTGGATAAAAAACAGAAGTAGCCCCTGTCCATGCCCGTTTGTGCTTCTGTAACAAAATATTCCCAACTGGACTATTTATTATACAGAGAAATATATTTCTCACAGATACAGAGGCAAGACAGGCCAAGATCTAGGCCCAGGAGATCTAGGCTCAGTATCTCCCAAGGCCTGCTTTCTCCGTGATACCTAGCATCTTCACAGTGAAACACAAGGTGTTTGTGATTCCTCCTTCAGAAGGGCCTCACTCTTCTTTATAAAGGAGTCCCTAGGATTGAATTACCTCATAAAGACTTTACTTCTTGATACTATTTAATTGGCAACTGTTTCCTCATGAATTTTGGAAGGATGAGTGTCTTAGTCACCTTCCTCTTCACTGGGACAAAACACCCGGCACACACAACTCACAGGAAGGCAGGTTTGTTCTGGCCCGTGACTCAGTGGTCTCAGGCCGTGCAGGCCTGGCCGGCTCCAAAGCGGTTTTCTCACTGCATCCAGGAAGAGGAGGGAGCGAGAGCGGAGGGGGAGCAGGCAGGGAGCAGAGGGGGCCGAGCGTCCGCCCGGCCCTGCATCCCAGACCCTCACAGCACCTTTACGCACAGACTCCTCTGTGGACCAGACGCATCCACCCGTGAGCACCTCCACAGAGCGCACCTGTGACCAAATGAGGGGCTCTTGGGGTGCAGAGCCCGCGACAGTCACGGTCCAACCAAGCAGCCTTCCAGACCTACGTGCTCTGGGCTATGACCATTTCATCCCAGGATGACTCCAGAATATAACGGTAGCTTTTCACTGAGGTTGAAAAAAGCAGGAAGGCACGAGATGCTCGCGGACTGAGAGACCCATAGGACTGGTGGAAGGTGAATGTACTCAGTGACTGGTCTTGTCTTCGCGGAAGCCTCAGATCCTCCCGACAACTTTCCTAAAGTGTGTAAAACAGATTGTTTTTTAGGACAGTACGTTTTCAGATTTTGTGAAAGTATTCTTCTGGTGCCAGAGAATAACCTTTTTTTTTTTTTTTTTTTTGAGATAGGGTCTTGCTTTGTAGTTCAGGCTGGCCCTGAGCTCACTATGTAGTCCAGGCAAGCCTCGAATTCAGCAATCCTCCTGTCTCTGCCTCCCGAGTGCTGGGATTATAGGCGTGAGCCACCACACCTGGCACTGTGGTATGTGGTATTGATTGCTGGTGGGCGTGAGTCTCCACGCCCAGCATGGTATGTGGTCACCGGGGATTGAACTCAGGACCTTGTGCTTGCGAGGCAGGCGCTGGAACCACTGAGCTAACCCTCCAGCCCAAGAATAACCAATTTTTAATCTCTCTTGAAATGCAAGGAGCATTCTCTTTGTATCCTCTTGGCTGGAAAGAGATCTTCAGTGATCTTCCTAGTGATGAATCAGAGTGCAAAGAGGAAGAAAAGAAGAAGTGAAAGCATGTTCACCAAGATCCACAAGAACATGGAATTTAGGAAAAATGTAGAAGTGGAAAAGGACAAAGCCTTATTTGATGGATGAAAATATACCGTGAGGCTTTGTTTGTACATAAAGGGAAACTTTGTTTTTTAACTACAGGCTTTAAAAATATGTTTATAATAGTGTGCTCTTACAGGGTAAAATTTTTTAAAATTCTTACAATGTTTTTTTCTGGTAAACTTAATTGCAAATGACAAACAATATGTGTTTGTTGCTTGGTGATTTCTAAGTGTTCTCTCACTACTTCCAAGATGAGTATGTTGGTAGAAATCTAGATTTCTGAAGCCATTCACAGAGAGAACGACCGTATTAGAAGTGTTTAAGGTGGATGTTGATTTGTGCAGAGCTAAGGAAATTCTGTGAGGTGAAATCTAAGCACCAGGAAATCCCACGGATTATCACTGCAAGGGAGAAAGATTTCATGTTTGTTAAATTAAGAAACAGCATTTCACATTGAGCTCTCCTTCTTTAACTCAAGCTGCTGATTTAAGTCTGTACTAATTGAGGTTTCTGTTTGGCCCCAAAGCAGGCTCTCTAAAAGAGCACAGAGCTCATACATTATACACCATTTCCAATTATAAAATACAAGTGACAGTACTGAACTGGCCCAATTTCCCATTCCAGATATCACAGAATGTGTGGGAGGCACTGGACATATAAAACCTGGATTCATCAAATATGCTTTATACATTTTCCCTTTTGGTTTCTTATCACAGGCTTTTAGGACAAATGAAGTCAATTTTGTATTTATCTTATGTGACCAGAGAACTTAACGGATTTCTGGGAATGAGGTAAATGCTTGAATACTGTGGCTCTTCAAGACCATTTTACTCTTTTAATACAGCCTCTTTTCAAGAGGTTACTAAATCTGATGCACACATCCTGGATAAAACCAGGAACTAGTAATGCAGAGACAACCTTTTGCTCTTCAGAGAAAAGGATGGAACATACTTTTGTCTTCCTTCTGAAGGGGTCTGCCCCCTTGCGCATCACACTGGGAATCCTGCCCCTACCTAACCTAGTCTCGTCAATTTTTATTCCTTTATTGTTATTAGGGACTGTGAAGACATGCGATGCTATCAACAGTAAGAAGAGGATGATGTGCTTTTAGAATCCCAAATTCTAACTTGCTGTTAGAAATGACACACCTGGATCAGGAATGTCCCCCCAGATACCACTGTTTGAAAGGCACACCTGGATCAGGAATGTCCCCCCAGATACCACTGTTTGAAAGGCAACCGGCTTATGAGGCGGATGTACTCACCGGTGGACTCATCCACGCTGAGGTGCTGAGAGGTAGGTCTGCTGGGAGAGGCGGTCACGGGGTGGGGCCCGCAAGGGTGTGTCTCCCACCCCAGCTCAAGGACCCGCCCTAAGCGTCCTGTGTGCTAAAGATGGGAAAGAATTTCACCACCAAGCTTCTCGTCCCTCCAGAAACTGTTAGGTTGTTGTCACTAAAACAAATCCAGAGACACAGGCTTGGCTACGTTCTACTTTTAATTATTTTAAGTGGTTTGGAAAAAAGAATCCAAAATTTTAAAAGTCAGTAACTTTAAAAGTCAAAAAGTTTCAGAGTTGTCACCACATTCTTCTTGAAAAGAAATCTGTCGCTTTGGCTGTCACTGACCTATTTCTGTAGCCTCTGTGCTTCAGGCCTGCTTCACAAACTAGTTATGCTAAGTTTCTCTTCGTAACATGACTCTCAATCTTTTCAAGAATCTGAATTTGAGGTTCTTTTCCGTTATTTTTTCTTGGGGTTTTTTCCTTTTTATTTTTATTTTTTATTAGCACCCATGTATATACAACGCTTACGTTCCTTGTGGGAAGTTGGCATATGGACTTAACAGATCTTAATTCTTTTGTTTTTCCCACCCCTCTTTACCCATCTCTTAATCCTCAAAAGGAAGAGTTGGAAAATTTGTCTATTCCTCCTCATTTTACACAATCCCAGGAAAACGTGGGCGTTCCAGTAATTTGAGATTGCTCAGCTACCATAGCAAAGACAAAACCAGAACCGGTGTCACCCTTCTTCCATATCCCTGCTCTTCCACCTACCCTATGTTGTGTTTCTCAGTCTGAGTTTTCCACACATCCAGAGATTGGGCCGCATGCATGGAAGTTATGAATCCTACTTGATGCCCCTTAAATTTTGTGGGGAAATCTAGACTTCACTGTTCTTAGGGACCTCGCACAATTCTACCACCTTCATTCCTACACGCTTGTTGATTCCTAGGCATTAGTCTCTATCTGAATTATTACCATGTCAGCGAATGCTTACATTTCCGAAAGAGCGTCCCATTACTGAGCAGGACTTCTTACGTGGACAGCACTAGTACTTTGAGTGAAATATGCCAATCCATACTTTCTACCCATCAGCCCGGGTTTATTTCCTACTGAAGAGAAAACGGCTTCCTTCTGTATCCAGTAGAGCAGATGAGCAAACTGACTCCCCTGAGTCTTAGTATTTGAATCTTTGAAATTTAATAAGGTACTGCCATCCCACAGGGGCCGGCGAGAGAAATTTCAAACCCTAGGCATCCCTTCTGCTCCTAGGAGATGGAAGTTACTATGGAGATGGAGAGAGGTGCTGTCCTCAGGCACTCCATGATTTCATCCCCGCAGAGCTCCTGCTGAGACCTAAGTGCTCGCTAAGAATTTTATAGAGGTCAATCAGCTGGGCCTAGCAGAGGAAGTGCTGGGTCCCTCCGCGCCAGAGTGAGGGAACATGATTTATTTAGTGCCTATGGAGTGGTTCTAACGTCCCTCCCTTTCCTCCCTCACAGAAAAACACAGAAATCCTGACTATATTATAACCCCAGGCTCCTGTTTTTAGTAATAACTCTTGGATGGGTTGGAATGGTTGAAAATTAAAAGAAGAGAGCATTCCAACAAACCCTCCACCGATCGAGGACCCAGAGGCCCAGCAGATTCAGCTCACTGCAGGTCAGACTCCAATGTTAAGCTCTTGATTTTCCTGTGGCCATAAACACGAGAAAGCGGCTCAGACCGGCTTTAGCAGGATCTTCGGCATGACTCACTCGGTGTTGGGAATTTCAGCTGAGAATAGAGTAATTCCAACAGGCTATTGTAGGGACTAATGAGAAATCTGTTTAGGGAGGGAAAGAAGACACTGGGACCATGCTGGACCGGGGGGGGTGGAGTGGGGGTGGGGCTGGGGGGGCAGCCTGAAGCCGGCAGTCAGTCAGGACCCACCTGACACACACTCCAGGGCTCGACTTTGTATTGATTCTGTATTGGAGTAGAGCACGGGAGAGCATTCGCTGATGGTGAAAGCCCCCTCTCCAGGGCCCCTGAAGAACTCCAGGGAAGCCTCAGACCATCCATCAACATCATCAGGTCAGGAAATAGGAAAATTAGACTTAAATCTTTATACATAGTGAGCAACATCTTTGCCAGTTCCCAGGCAGAACATCAGTTTGCCTCATCATCATCACTGTCTTGCCTAGTTATTCCTGATTATACAGATGCGGTGGTATGTGAACCACTTCTTAGATCCTTTGGAAACAGTCTAACATTTAAAAGCATCATTATATTCGGTGGTAGCTGTATTAATTCTCTGGAAAATTTTAGAATGTTCAGTAAAAAAGCCAATTTTTTTTTTTTAATAATAGGGAGATGTGTCATACAGGGGATAAATTTCTTGAAAAGCACTAGGATATTAGAATAGATCCATAGCATGCACATTATGTTACGGGGATAGTTTTTACAAGTTGTTTGAAATTATTTAGGATATGTAAGAGTATATGAGAAATAAAATGAGCTCTTACGATTCCTATCTAGCATAGAAAATAATGAGCAACTCCTAGATTTGAAGTTACTCTGCACTACAGCTCATCTTATCTCCCCGGTTTCCTGAAGATAGTCTCAATCCTGAATCTGTTTTTATATTCTCCAGCAATTTTTAATAAAATTAACACATAGTATTGACTCAACTGATCAAACATTTTACATACAATATTTCATGCATTTTCTGTAATTTGCCTCTTTTGCTAAATATTGTCTGAATGGTTCACCCATATCAAATAAAGCCCCAGTTCTTGTGTGTTCCTTGTTAATATTATTGATTTTTCTACTTTTCTATGGATGTAAATATAGGTGATTTTTACTTTGCCAAAGAATGTATACTGTCAACTTTTATAGATATTATCAGGTAGAATGTTCTTGAAAGCACTTGAACTGACGTGATGAGGTTCCCTACTGCTTCCCATCTTTGCTAACACATGCTACTGTCAGCTCATTACAATTTTCATCAACTAGAGGTATCTCGTTATGGTTTTAATACCATGTCTCTGATTTGTAGTGCTTTAAGTCTACATATTATTGTATCTTTTGTGGTTAACTATTTCCCCATTTTCTCCTCCAGTTCTTAAATATTATATTCCCTTCTATGACTCTCACCCTCATTTATATCCACCCTCTCCCCTCCCTTTCTCTTTCTACACACACACACACACACACACACACACACACAAATATAACACACCCCCTTATGTTGTAGAGGCAGATGCATAAACACATTCACAATTGGTAACATAGATTCTGACCTTCCTAAGGTTATTAATAAATATTTTCTGAATAAATGAAGTTGTTTTGTGATTTCTGAATTTCCTGCACATTCTCTTGATGGAAATTATCAATGCACAGGTCTTTCCGCTTACGGACACTTCCCGCTGCCTTCCTATCCTGCACTCTGCGCTGGCTGCTCTGTTGCTTCCACAATTGAAACTCTCCATGACTTCTACAACTGATCAAGAGCTTCGACCTTCTCATGCAGTTAAGGTCATTCCTTAAATGGATCCCCTTTGACTATTTCATTTCATTTTCGATGTGGGGCCAATATAAGCTTTCTGTTCCATGTAAGTTGGTCCCTTTATCTTTTCTTTGAAAACACAGGTTACTATGAAGATTTTCCCTAGCACTGCTACAGTTTTGTGCATGGAGAAAGTAGTACGTATTTTTCAGTGGCTTATAAAAACACCAATGGTGGAGCCTACCACTTTTCATATATAGACCATAGCAAGGATGATTCAGAAAAAACAACTCCATTCGGCGGCATCTCGAGAGAAATCTAACATGTAACAGTGAAATGGACCTCCAGTATGAAATTGATGAATTTAGTATCAACGTCCCTCAAAGGGATTAAAGTTACAATTTCCATGATACCCCAATTAAGCAGGAGTCAGGCATAATCTCATTAGTGTTTTTCTCTAAAGGAACTGAAAATATAAAAGAAAAACTACAGATTTTACTTTCTCTACTTATGTGTACCTCTATATCTGTAACTTGTTTACATGCACAGTTGTAAACTAAACTTGCCCTCTCTGGGATACTTATTTTGATACCAAGAAGTGACTAGAAAATATGGTTTTCAAAATGTTCTGGAAGTTTCTTAGAGATCATTTGTTCACAAGAGTCAGCTACTTCCTTTGAGACAGTGACAGGGTCACTGAGAAATTAGACTCAGAAAGGACGAATGCAAATAGCTGAGATTTTTATTTCCTGCTTACAGTGAATGTATATGCACTGAGAATGAGAAGCAGCAGAGCTAATATATACCAGGTGATCCCTAAAATTCAGAAGATAATTAGGGATGTATAGTCCAATTTAGAGTTTTTCCTTTCACGTTATCTCCTATAGTTGCATGTCTAACATGATTTTCTTATAAGTAAAAGTTCTATGATGAAGGCAAGAACACTAAATTCCGAAGAAAATCAATGTTCTATTTTTGTTCTAGCCATTAAGGTAAAAAGGGAAATGAAGTTATACCATGTGACCTCTAAGGTAATCCAGCTTAAACATTCTATGTCCCAGGGATACTGAAGTCAGAAGTATCCCCTTCATATGTTGTATTTGCCTAATGACAGAGTCAATGGCTTTGAGTCTATTTTGTACTTTTTTTTTGAGACAAGGTCTCACTTTGTAGCTCAGGCTGGCCCTGAGCTCACATGTAGCCCAGCCAAGCCTCAAACTTAGCAGTCCTCCTGCCTCTGCTTCCCAAGGGCTGAGATTACGGGGGTGAGCCACCATGCCTGGCACTGTGGTATGTGGTACTGATTGCTGGTGGGTTTGAGTCACCACCCCCCGTATTATTATATGTGGTTACCAGGGATCGAACCAGGGACCTTGCACTTGCTAGGCAGGCACCAAAACCACTGAGCTAAATCCCTGGCCCTGCTGTGTACTTTTGAAAGCACATGTGTAGTTATTGTCAAAATGTAGACAACAGTTAAAAATAATAAGTCTCTCTTAATAATCAACTTACACACTTGATAGAATTTCAATGTCTCTATTAATTACCAAACGAAGTACATGGGTTATTCAAGAGCTCATACTTTAAACCCAAGGACTTTCATTAGATAGTTGTCTGCAAGGTAAAAATCCAAGCAAAATCAAAATATTGGATGTCTTTGATGCATGCTATATGAAAAGGGAAATCTTAATCATCTGTCATTATTAAAAGTATTTACTCATCTTGAAAGGTCTAGAACTGAAGGGGAGGGACAGTAATTAAACTGTATTTACAATTGTTCCTTGTAAAGTTTATTCACAGGTAGGCATGAGGTATGTATGGACAGTGTAAGTAGCTGACATGACAAAGGTTTGCCTCCCAAATAAAAAAAATATATCTGATTTCAAAACCCTAAGAAATTCTCTAAAACCAAACCACTTTGTCTCTTTGCTGTCACAGCAAGATTCTGTATTCATTAACTTCCCAACATAAGAGGGAGGGGAAAAACACACATCTTTAAGCTAAATCTTTCATCTTGCAAGTCTGAGTTTAGTAGGTTAATCACACCTAGCTACAAAGGAGACTGAAAAATACAGTCCTTTAGTTGGATATATTTATTCAGTAATAAAATCAGGGTTCTATCATTAAAAAGAGGGAGATACTTGATATTGAGGAATCAACAGGCAGCCTCTGCTTTAAAACCTGAAGGATGACATAGGAAATTGAGATAGTGAAGGAAGAAGAATTGCACGAACCCGGAAAAGAACTTTTTTGTGCATCACAAGTGAATGTGGTAGGAAAACGATGGTTGGGGGGATTTTTGAGGCTTTGAGGCTTATCCACAACACAACGTCAAAGTTCTGTTTCATTACCTACCAAAGAAGAGAATCTAATACATCAGGAGATTTTAGACTTTTTCTTAGCATTAAAACTTGCTCCAAACAAAATTTCTGTAGCTTTCCAGGAAAGACTGGAAAAAGGAAGAACTAATGTAGCTTGGCAGGGGGAGGGCAGGTAGGTATTCCCTTTATACCCGTACATGGCCTCTGAAGTACCCAGGGCTTCAAGGAGAACGACATTGAAACCTATGGGTTTTTTGATTTAAACATTCAGGGGATGATGACTCAAGAAAGAAAGAGCTACACAGACATTCTTCCATAACTGTTCGTCTATTTCTTCCAGTACTTGCTAAAAAAAGAATTGGGGGAGAAACTGGCCACCTTTACCAAAAAAAATCAATGATGTGATTTTATCCCTTGCAGATTTCTCTGTAATTATATTTGCAATGTTTTACAAATATAAAATTAGACATATTGCAAAATTGGCTGTGTACAATAAAAGGTTCCATCCCTGCCATAAAGTTTCCCCTCTATGAAGTGTTATTTCTGAAGTCCACAAAAGCATATTTCACATAATCTATATCTGATTACATGGGGATTTTTGTTCATTTCTTAGTTAAAGGTTGGACTCTACCCAAAGGTGAATACTGGATGGACAAGGTTGATTCTATTCCATGTAGTCAATTTAATATGGTTATGGAGAGGATGAAGATTGTGCCCTACAGGAATTTTAGTCAAAGTGTTGGAGTTTAAATTTCATGTGTGGCTTTTGCTTTATGACGATTAGCTGCTGTGTGCATCTGAGAAAAATGTTAGGAAGAAATAAAGTTAGAGATAGAGATGGTATAAAACCAAGGGTGGCTTTTGAGTCACACTTACAGGAATATAGAACTCTGCACTTTCCAAGTTCCCCCCAGTCTAACGGGACTCTTAAACTGAAATAATAATCTCTTTTCTCCTTTAAATAATTCTTGTCCTGCTTTTAAGACTGCTAGGGGACCAAAACACATGCAAAACCGAACATCAGCAATACAAAAACATATGTAACAGTGTGTAGAACTCCACAGACCTTGTAAAAATCCATTGAAGACCACAGAGAAAATCACCTACGGTATACACCAAGATGTGTTTCAATGGAGAGCATGCCTTTGAAGGTTAGAAAACTCATAGTTTACTCTTGGTTCTGTCCTTGACCAAGTGTGTGTCCTCTGTACGAAGCATGCTTATCTGTCTGAATTTTTGTGTCACCAGTCATAAATTGAATGAAAGATCTTTATCAGAGATACTGGGAATATTTTAGTTAGTAGCCTTACAGTTTTAGGCCAAATCAAAGAATGTGACTAAATAATTAAAAAAGTATTAATCCTATGACAAACATGATTGACGCTATGCAAGATGATATGGTTCTCATAGGACTGGCATTAAATCAAAGGTTATTTGCAGATTTTAAAAGTGCGTAATTTTCTACTATTCTCCACACAGCTCTTTGGCCAGTTCCCACTAGTAGGTCTAGATCATTTAATCTTTGCTTTGCTCATAATTTCCAGACTTTATCTTGTTTATATTTAACCAGAGGTTTAAAAACATTAACTCCTACATGCAATGAAATTTCTTCCACCCTAAATCTAGTGGATTACCCTTGTGAGAGCTCATAGTAGTGGGAAATGAAGTGCTACAAATCAATGGATTTTCAGATTTCTCTCCTCAATGCTTAGGTCACTGGGACCTTTTATTTTCAATTCTAATAGCTCTAAGGAGCCAAACAGGCCTTAGTCCTTGACCTTAAAATTTGGGCTCAGGTCCACAGTGTTCTGAACTGGGAATTGGCCCAAGTAGAGCTCTGGTCTGGCTGTAGTCCAAAAGTTTGGCGAAACTCCTAGAAACAAATATCTACAAGCAAACAAAATTATCCAGTGTATTAGTTTCATGCCATTTGAATTTAATTCACAATAATTACTTTTAGAAAGCTGAAAAGTTTTTATTTACTAAAGGATTCTTTAGCAGCATGGCGTTTATCAGGAACATGATGGGCTGGGTTTAGCCGAAGTTTTCTGTGACATCTCATTACAGTTGGATCAGCAGTCACCCTCGTCAACTCTGGAAGTTGTGAATAGGGAGAGGGGGGTGTGCGCCTTCCGTAGTCCCACAGGGCCCCATGCTCAGAAGGGCCTATGCTTGGCTGAATGCTTTGCCTTATTGCCATTCTTCATGAATTTATCTTTGAACCTGTATTTTGTTAACAAAGTCTAATGGTACAGGGAGCAGGAAAGTGAGAAGAGGACATGCTATAGATGTGCCTGCTGTCTGTCCTGATTCTAGATAATGTTAATCCAAGCACATCATTTCAGTGGGTTTGCAGAACATGAGCACTACGAGGACTCACAGGGAGCATGAGGTAAAATTTCAAGCCTATAACTGAGTAAGCGAGGGTGCTGCAGGCCCACTGCTTAATGAGTATCCCCAAAGACCCACATGTAAAGGATTGGTACCCAGGATGACGCACTGGGAGGTTCTACAGATCTCCAGGAGGTGAGGGGGAGTCCTTAGGTGGCTGGTGTGGCCCTGAAGAGACTCTTAGGCCCTGGTCTCATCTCCCTCCACCTCCCAGCTCATGAAGTGAGCAGTGTACTGGACCATGTGCTCCTACCATGATGTGCCACCGATGCCAGGGGCCAAATAAGTGTGATGCCCATCTGGACTGAAGACTGCTGACAGTGAGCCAAATGAACTTTTCTGTTTGTAAGTTGTCTGTGGTATTTCATGTGGCAGTGGAAAGCTGACTAACACATCCATGTCTGTTTCTCAATAGGAGAATAGTACAGTATAATTGTACCTGTGTGTCTAAGAGCAGAAGGAAGCCATTTTACCTGAGCAGTCTTTGCCCCAAGGGGCTATTTCATATCTGTTCTTTTTTGCATTTACTTCCATGTATCAGCCAACGACTTATGTTGAAAATGATCACACAGAAGAAAAGAGAAGGTGGCACAACCCAGAGTTCTTTTTCCATTTAGTGTTTTCTTACTCATTAGCAAACTACATGTAGAAAGTAAGAATATGAAGAAGCGAAATGAAAACATTTGAATTAATTTTACACAGTACTTCATTATTCTAAGGATGAAGTGCAAATATGTGTGTAAGCTGAAAAATAGGAATTATGTAAATTTGGTGCTTATCTACAAAATGAAATGCTATTATATTTGCATTACATTAAATTATTATATAATAGTGAATGAGAACCTCATTGTTAATATTTTTAAATTGTGATTTTTTTTTGCCGTAAAATGAAATAGTAAATTAAACATTTTGATGATTTGCCAAGAAACAGAAAACAGAAGAAAGGCAAAAGCTTTCTTCAAAACAACTAATCTTAACCTGCTGACTCTTCCTGCCATGCCACTTGGTTTCTGAATCTCTCAAGAGAGTTGACATACACAGCTCATTAAAACATAAGTCAAATTCAGCAATATTCCATTTAAATTTTTAAAATATAAAACAGATGCATATTGCCAAACAGACTACAGCAAACCATCAAGATGATAATACCTTGAGCAAGGAAGATTCATCCCAGGGAGGCAAGGATGATTCAACATAAGCAAATCAACAAAGGTTATACACCACATCAACAACACCAAAGACAAAAACCACATGATCATCTCAAGAGATGCAGAAAAGGCATTTGACAAAGTTCAGCACTCATTCATCACAAAAAAACTACAAAGAATTGGAATAGAAGGTTTTTATATTGATCTGATAAAAGCCACCAGGACAAGCCAACTACCAACACCGTATTAATGATCAAAACCTGAAAGCATCCACTCTAAAATCAGGAACAAGATGAGCATGCTCACTATCACCACTCCTGTTCAACATAACTGCTGGAAACATTAGCTGTGGCAATTAGACAAGAGAAAGAAAAAGAATAAATATAGGAAACGAAGAAGTTAAATGACTGCTATCTACTGATGACAAAATACTCTACACAGAAGCCCCAAAAACTCCACCAAAAGGCTCCTAGAATTAATAACAAAATTTGGTAGCATAGCTGGATATAGAGTCAACACTCAAAGAACAATAGTATATCTGTACACAAACAAACCAAAAGAAAAATTAGGGAAACTACACCTTCCATAATAACATCAAGCAATGAAATACCTAGGAATCAGTCTAACAAAGAAAGTGAAAGACCTATACATTATAAATTATAGTATTTTGAAAAAGGAAATTGAAGAGGATATCAGAAAATGGAAAGGTATGCTTTGTTCTTACATAGGCAGAACCAATATAGTGATCACATCAAATTAAAAAGCTTTTGTACAGCACAAGAATGAATCAACCAATTGAGAGACAATCCACAGAGCAGGCAATAATTTTTACTACCTACTAGGAGTAACATCTAGAAAATATAAAGAAATCAACTCCCCCAAATTTAAAGACTCAATCTAAAACTGGGCATCTGAAATGTATAGACATTTCTCAGATGAAGCAAATAAATATAAGAAAAAAACTGCTCACCATCACTAGGCACCTGAGAAATGAAAATTAAAACAGCACTGGGCTAGAGATTTAGCTCAGTGGTTCCAGCGCCTTCCTCATAAGTGCAAGGTCCTGAGTTCGATCCCCAGTAACCACATACAATGCTGGGCGTGGTGACTCACGCCCACCAGCAATCAATACCACATACCACAGTGCTGGGTGTGGTGGCTCAAGCCTGTCACCCCAGCACTCCGGAGGCAGGAGGACTGCTGAGTTCGAGGCTTGCCTGGGCTACATAGTGAGCTCAGGGCCAGCCTGAACTACAAAGCGAGACCCTGTCTAAAAAAAATAAATAAATAAAATCAGCTGATAACAAGTAGTGGTAAGGCTGTGGGGGAAAAGGAACTTTTCTCTAGTGCTGGTGGGAGTGTAAACTGTTATATCCATTGGGGAAATCACTGTGAAGATGTCTCAAAATACTATTTGATCCAGCTGTTCCATTTGATCCAGCTGTTCCCCTTCTGGGAATTTTCCCATAAATATTAAAAGCATCATACCACAGTAATATATACACATCTGTATTTAGAGCAGCAGAGTTAATAATTACTTAAACTTTGGAAACAGACCATATATCCATCAATGGAAGAATGGGTAAAGAAAACATGGTATTTACATACAACAGAGTAGTACTCAGCCATAAGAAGGATAAACTTGAATCACTTGCAGGAAAATGGATGCATCCCAAGACCATAGTCTGAAGTGACATAAATTGGATGCAAAGTTTAAACATCACATTGTTCCTCTTATATGAGTTACTTAAACAATAAATAGAAAGCACAATGGAGTATAGATAATGAGAAGTAGGAGGAACATGTTCAAATGGATGGAGTACAATTTGGGGGAGGCAGAAAAAAAGAATGGAAAGAAAAAGAAAAAGAGGAAATAAGATATACTATGTACAAGTATCAATTCCATATGATGAAAGTGATCAATATGCATGTCAAATACGTACTACTAAAAATGAAGTTAAAAAAAGGACAAGTGGGACCAGAGTGTTAGAAGAATGTGGAAACAAATTGTGAGGAGATTGTGGTCCATTTTTTACATCTTTTTTTAAAAACTCATTTTATCAGTACATTTTATATATACATTATGATCACAATCAACATTGAGAGTTTGTATCAGTACATGACATGATTTCTCACTTTTTCCTATTCCCCTGGCCCCAAAACTCCCACCCCCTACAAATATAAGCTTTTCCCCCCTTTTTTAACCAAATTTTTTTTTCCCCTTCTTTTTTTTTTTTTTTTTTTTTTGCTTTTTGAGACAGGGTCTCGCTTTGTAGTTCAGGCTGGCCCTGAGCTCACTATGGTGCCCAGGCAAGCCGCCACGAACTCAGCAATCCTCCTGTCTCTGCCTCCCGAGTGCTGGGATGACAGGCGTGAGCCACCACGTCTGGCATTGTGGTATGCAGCGTTGATTGTTGGTGGGCGTGTCTCCACGCCCAGCATTGTATGTGGTTTCTGGGGATCGAACTCAGGACCTTGCGCTTGTGAGGCAGGCGCCGGAACCACTGAGCTAACCCTCCGAACCTTTCTTCCCCTTCTTTACTAGCCCCTACTCTCCTTTTCCCTTTGAATCTCTTACTATTTCACAATACCTATCATACATGTTAGAACTATTTACACCCTATGAGATGAGTCTGATTACTGGGGAAGACATATCTTTTGCAGTGATTATTTACTCTTTACCACCAAGTTCCCCATTCTTATATACTTAAAAAATATTAAAATATAAAACAGAAGCATAAAATACAGTAAATGAAATGACAAATAATATGTTTTTTGATATGTTGAATGATGGGGCACGGTCTGTGCTCTACAAGAAACCTGACTCTAGGCAAAGCCGAGAGGAGTGTGACGGACCTGGCTGCTTCTCAGGGACTGGAGTTAAACCACAGTGTTTATCCCTCAGAAAGAGGTGCTGTTTAGTACAGATGTTCCAGCATATTTCTCACACCGTACAGATATACATACAGAGCACAAGGGGTACGTGTTAGATCAGAAACTTAACGATAGCCTAAAAACAAGAAAAGACCATATAAGCTAAATCCAACACCTAGTAGATGAGTCTAAAGAAAAACTCAAAGTGAAGGAAAAATAAGACAGAAATCAAAGGGTATAAAAGACTTATTCACTCAGATCTTAGCAGAAAATTTTCCAAATCTAATAAAAGAAATCAATATATAAATACAAGCAGTATGTAAACCCCAGATAGCCATGACCAGGAAAGAACCAAAATTTTCAGAATTTCATCATAAGGAGAGAATACTAAAAGGTGTTAGAGAAAGATAAGTAATCTATAAAGGTAAGCCCTTGGGCAGCTAGGAGATCTTGGAGTGAAGTTTTTCAAGCTCTAAAACAAAGTAATTGTCAAGTCACACTTTTCTGTCCTGTGAAAATATCCATCAAAATTGGTGAAGTGGTAAAATCTTTCCATGACAAAGAAATCCTCAAAACATGCACAGACAGTAGCATTCCAGAAAATCCCTAAGGGAATACTCATCAGAAGTGGGGATGCCACCAGCACCCAAGAGCCAAAGCAAAGTCTACAGCTCAGAGAGCCCTGAAACAGAAGCGCAAAGCAGGAATCAAGACTGGGAAAATAAGGCGATGACAGGATTGCATGAACATCTTACAGTAATTTAAAAATGCAACTATGTAACACCTTCAGGAGCCACTTCATCCAAAATAAAAGTACACAGACCGAATATGCAAGTATGAAAAATGATGCTACATTCAACCAAAAACAGTAGGAGTAACTTATTTTCAGACACAGCTGATTTCAGGGCAAAACTGAAGAGACACACTTTCCATACTGGCAACAGGAAGAGAAAATAATCTTAAGTATCAAAGCACCAGATGTCAGCATACTCATTTTTTTTTATTTTTAAAATTGATTTTATTGGTACATTTTATATATACATTATGATCACATTCAACATTGAGGGTATGAACATGACACATCTCATTTTTTTCCCATTCCCCTGCCCTCCCTACATCTCCCTGCCCCTATATACATAAGCTTTGTTTCCTTTTTTTAACTATCATATTTTTTTCTTTCCCTTCTTTCCTAGCATACTCAATTTTTGTAAGGACAACCACCAATACAAAGATAGTAGGGCACTTCAATACCACTGTCACAGTTAGGTTAATCAGACAAAAACATCAACAAAGAGACATCAGAGTTAAACTGTACCATTAAGGAAAAGGACTTGGACATCTAGAAAGTATTTTACCAAACAACAGAACACACATTTTTCTAAGGATCCAAAAATTTTTTTCCAAAATAGACCATATCTTAGGCCATAAACACTCTTAAATAAATGTGAAAGAATTGAAATAACCCCTTGCGTACTACTGGATCCTAATGGAAGATAGCTAGAAATCAACAGCAAAAAAGCTACAGAATCTCTGCAAACCCATGGAGATTAAATGAAGAAATTCTCCATAATCAGGGGACCACAGGAGAAATTAGGGGAGAAAAAAAACTCCCTAGGATCAGCAATGGAAGCACAACATTCCCAAATCTATGAAATGTAATGAAAGCGGTTCTAAGAGGGAAGTTTAGAGCTGTGAGCACACACATAAAAAGTAGAGTGATCCCCAATAATGCAATGATACAGTTTAAGGTCCTAGAAAGATAAGAGCAATCCGAATCTGAGACTAACAAAATAAATTATACAACTATCAGAGGGGAAGCTGAAATAAGGAAACGAAGGATAAATGAACTGAAGCACTGGTGCTTTGGAAAGACAGGAAGGGGACCTGGAAGTGCAGCAAATGTGAGGCAGAACAACTGAAAAGGAAATAGAAACAACGAGATGAGACATGTACACCATATGCACCAGTTCCCCCATGATAACTCAGTTTACTATGTACTGCACACACGTACAAATACAGACCTGGGAAATATACCAGAGATCTCAGATAAATAACCTAATGGTGCATCTTAAGGAAACTAAGGACAAAGAAGAACCAAATTAACAGAAGGAAAGACAGAAGTTAATGAAAGAAAGACTGAAGGAACAACCCAAAGGGTCAGGGAAACAGAAAATTGCTTCGGAGAGGCAAAACAAGATGGATAAATGTTTAGTTAAGTTAGCCAAAAGAAAAAAGACCCAAAATAGTAATATCAGAGGTGAAACAAGGTTTTACAACAGGCATCAGTGAAATCAAAAAGATCATTAGAGATTATTTTGAAACATATTCCAATAAATCAGAGAATTTAGAAATGGATAAATTCCCAGACACATGACCTCCCTGAATTGAGCCAAGAAGATGTAAGAACCTAAATAGATCAAGGGGTAAAAATGAGAATTGACTTGTGGCATATACTGGTACAAATTTCCCAATGTTATATGTGATTTTGAGATGTATATAAATTGTACCAATAAAGAATTCAATTAAAAAAAAAAGAAAGCTCCTAAGAAAGAAAAGCCGAAGGCCAGGTGATTCATTGCTGCTTTCCATACATTTAAGGACTTAACAATGCCACCCTAACTATTCCATGAAACAGAAAGGGAAGAAATGTTTCTAAGCAGTCTTTGACACCTGTAATCCCAGCGCTCAGGACTGCAGGGCGTGCGAGACCTGCCCTGGTCTAGATAGTGAGTTCGAAGCTGTGGATTTAGCTCAGTGCTTCCAGTGCCTGCCTTGCAAATACTAGGTCCTGAGTTTGATTCCTGGTACCAAAATAATAATAATAATAATAATAATAGTGAATTCAAGGCCAGCCTGATATCCATAGTGAGACCCAGTCTCAACAAAACATTCTATGATGCCAGTATTTCCCTGAAATTGAGGAAACAACCAAAAAAGAATCCAATATTTTTCATGAACTCAATGCAAAAGTCTTCACCACAGAACTCAACAACACATTAAAACGATTCTACAATCAGTGTGAATTGGTTCCATTCAGGGATGAGAGGGTGGTTCAACATAGTCAAGTCAATAAAGGTAATTTAACACTACAGAGAATCAAAGCTACCAAACGTGATTGTCTCAACTGATGCACAAAAGAGCTTTTGACAAAATCCACCACCCTTTCATGACAAAAGCCTTGAAGAAACTCGGCATAGGAAAACTCAGTAGGGGCTATGCAGGACATGACAAATCACAGTCCTAAGGAATGAAGGAACACTGGACATATTTCATCTCAAGTCAAGAAGGAGATGTAATGTCCATTCTTATTTACTTGAAGTTTTAGCCTGAACAATCAGGCAAAAGAACAAATAAAAGAGATATAAATAGTAAAAGAGGAAATCAGTATAGGCTTCTTTGCAAATGATAGGATTCTCTAATTAAAAGACTCTTTAGAGATGCTAGAAAAATACTACTAAAAGCAATAAAGAAATTCAGCAAAGAAACAGGATACAAACCCAGCAGCTATGTACAATATTAAAACTTGAACTTTATCTCTCATTCTGTACAAAACTCAAGTCAATATGGAGATGCCTCAAAAAACAAAAAATGGAAATTCTATTCAAACTAGCTAATGCCCTTTTAGATATCTTCCCTAAAGAGATAAGGACATCATATTATGGGGAACAATAAATGCATTCCCATATTTATAGGAACACTTCCAATAGTTACATCTTGGAAATGCCCTGTAGTTCATCAGAAGAGGAATTCATAAAGAAAATGTGCTATTTAGACACAATAGTATTTATACTCTAAGTATCAAATACCCCATTAACTTTCTTGAAATTTTACATGATTTCCCCAATTGCCTGCTCTTTTGTTCTCATTTCCAGGAGTTAAAGGAAAAAGTACAAACTGAAATCAGACTACATCACCACTTAGGGATCTGTAATTGAGTAAGTCAAAGTTTTAGAAAAATACACATTAATGAAATCAAAAGTTAAATTAATAGTCTTCCAAGTAGCACTCACTTGTTACTCATGAAACTGAAAAGAATAAGGCTTTTGTACAACCTTACGATATACTAAGAGATTAGATAGCCAAACATGGGAATCCTGGCCTGAATCACTTAGCAAGATTCTGTCTCAACATAAAAAATAAACAGGTAAAAACAGCTGGGTATGTAGCTCATAAAAAGACCCTGGACTCAATCCCTAGTACTACAAATGAATAAATGACTCAGTAGACTAGAGGCCAATGTCTAAATGTATTCTAGTTGTCTGTTTCTTTTCTTTCTCAGGGATGTCTGAGCATGTTTTTTTTGAGGAGTGGGTGGGCACATTAATCATACCTCTTAGCATGTTTTCATCTGCAGATTTCTACAGAAATATTTGCTAGTCATAAAAAATGCTTCTTGGTTTTTAAGAAGTGACAGAACTAGATAGAGCTCAGTTTTTTTTTAATTTGTTTTTTTACAGTACGATGTTCTAGTTTTGGAGATTTTTGTTCCTTTTTTGCCATATGTACAGTGGGTATCTATACAGAGATCAAACTCAACATGAAATGAAATCCATGCTACCCACCAATATGACTGTAGAGCACTCTAAAATATTATAAATACATTTACATGACACGTGCAACTTATACCATTACTAAAATGGAAACTGCACATTTTTATGATTTATCCATTTTTTCCTGTGATATACAAAGGACCCTATGACAAT
>PVIC010003923.1:0-65728 GCA_004025085.1 Thryonomys swinderianus | reverse complement strand
GTGGAACCCAACTAAAATAACTCATGCCTAAGGATAGAGTTTCCTATCTTCTGCTTGAGAAGGCAGGGAAATGTGATATATCTGGGAAATCTTTTTGTCACAAATGTTTTTGATAAGGTGCAGTACTGGAATCAAATGTACCAGGGTGACTGTCAGCATGTCGCTTAATCTCTTTGGCTTCACTTTTCTTATCTCTTAAATATGAGAACAGCACTCAGTGGTCTCTAAGGCCCCGTCCAACTCTTAAGACTTTTGTGATCCTGTGATTCTCAGGCCACTTCCCTTCTTGAGGCCTGTTTGCTCATCTGGAAAATGAGAAGTGGGTGAGTATCAAAGTTTTAACAATCTGTGACTTTGAAGGAATGAACTTTTAGCTCTCCAGAAAATCTAGTTATCTAGGGGGCCATTCCTCGAGGATATTGGTTAGCCAAGATTTTACTGTACATTAATACACAGTTAAAAGGACTAATTTAATGCCTAGGAAAACATTTGGGACTGGTTAAAACTGTGGAAAAATCCTAATTCTTTGTAGGGAATGTTGACTTTAGTGTATACAATTACCATTTTGTTGTTGCCTGTTTTCCTCTTGTAGGTTGGAGTTCCATTAGGGAAAAGACAGAGGAAGGGTGTGTGCACACCGGACAGGAGCCTGACGATGTTAAGTTTCTCTCTTGACAGTGCTAATCCCCTGTTCCTATTCTTGAGAACATTGCTGATAAGTGGTATCCAGTGTAGCACAGAGGATAGGTGAAGTGCATTGCTGTGCTCTCCACATCCCAGCATCTATTCCCTGAGGTGGTTTTTGCTTTGGAAAGTCTGCTTTGAGAGCTGGTTGATACTGAGAGGGATGAAGGCACTACTCCTCTGAAACAGACTTCACAAGAGGAGAGTGGGTCAGAAAAAGTGAGTCAGCAATTTTGTCTCAGCTGCCGTCACGTGATCCCTAGCCATGAGCCTTTCTGAGCCCTGATGAAATGACTTATAGGAATCCCCAAAACAGTTGTTCACCTTGAACGAGAAGGATGAAGCCAAGACCTCTTTTTCTGCAGAGGATGGTCCGTGCAGTCTGACTTCAATACCGTCTTCGTCCTTGCAGTTTCCTTCCCTCACACATTTCCTTCCCTCACACAGCCCTGTGGAGGCCACTGGAGGCCAGCACAGTTTCTGCTTGATATGTCCTTCCATGTTTGGGCCTTGCACACACTCCTGTGCATCCAACATGATTTCTTCAGCCCCTCAACCCTGTGCTGAAATGTCATGCTCTGCCTAGTATGCTACGTCATGGCCTTTGTTCCTTTCCTTCCTGCTACCTGGCATGATCCATCTCTCTCTCCACTTAGCACCCCAATCTTCAAAAATTTTTTTTTTTTTTTTGCTTTCTGGAGACAGGGTCTCGCTTTGTACTTCAGGCCGGCCCTGAGCTCACTATGGTGCCCAGGCAAGCCGCCGCGAACTCAGCAATCCTCCTGTCTCTGCCTCCCGAGTGCTGGGATGACAGGCGTGCGCCACCACGCCCGGCACTGTGGTATGCGGCGTTGGTTGTTGGTGGGCGTGTCTCCACACCCAGCATTCTATGTGGTTACTGGGGATCAAACTCAGGACCTTGCGCTTGCGAGGCAGGCGCCAGAACCACTGAGCTAACCCTCCGGCCCCCAATCTTCAAAATTTAATAGACAGCTGATCTCTTCTATCAGGTGTTTCTAGAGTACTCCATGCTCTCCTGCTCCCAAAACCCTGAATGAAGGTCTTCACGTACTCCCACGTATACTGTTCCTCATGTTGCGCTCTGTAGAACACATTCATTTTGCCAGCTGTGCACTCCTGGCACAGAAGCATTTTAAACCTTCCTTGGGGTTGGGAGTCAGGTGTAAAAACCAGTTTGGGCCTCTGTTCCAGCCTGGCAAAGACGAGCACAGTGATTGCAAAGGACGAAACGAAACAGGCCTTGTGCGGGAGGCAGGTGAAAATAGCCTCCACTACAGGTCTCATAGCTGATCCCAGAGGCTTATTTATAATAGGACTTTGAAGTAGTTGACCAAAGAAAAATGGCTATGGAGAGAAAGAGACAGACAGGCAGGCAGGCAGGCAGGCAGGCTGGCAGGGAGGACATTGCAACTTGGTTGTTCAACCACTTAATGGTGTACCCCAAGCATCACTCAGGCCACGTGTTTGTTTATGTGCTAAGTATCCTAAGCCTTGCTGTGGCACATGTCGTTTTCAACCAAGTGATTCTTTGTCCTCTTTTTTTTTGGTACCGGGGATTGAACTCAGGACCTTGTACTTGGGAGGCAGGCACCGGAACCATTGAGCTAAATACCTGAGATGATTCTTATACTGAGTAAATTTGATAAAATTGGCATTTATATATTTCCTGTTATGTTATTTTTTTTATTGCTTTTTTGGAGACAGGGTCTCGCTTTGTAGTTCAGGCTGGCCCTGAGCTCACTATGGTGCCCAGGCAAGCCGCCGCGAACTCAGCAATCCTCTTGTCTCTGCCTTCCAAGGGCTGGGATTACAGGCATGAGCCACCATGCCCGGCATTGAGGTGTGCGGCGTTGATTGCTGGTGGGCGTGAGTCTCCACGCCCAGCATTGTATGTGGTTTCCAGGGATCGAACTCAGGACCTTGTGCTTGCGAGGCAGGCACTGGAACCACTGAGCTAACCCTCCGGCCCCCTGTCATGTTATTTATAAAAATTAACACAAATATGCAAATTTTGGTCATCCTGTATTTTAATAATCAGACTGGTAAGTGGCTGTTATACAGTGTTCATCCTCACCCCTATGTCTCCCTGTCTCCAGCAAATATTCTCTATCTAATCTCGATCTGCTCACCTCCACTGGAGGTGGGCTGTCGTGCTGGTGGTTATCTGTCTATTGTAACTCACATAGCACAGCCAACCCTTCAGTGTCAGCTGGATATAGATGTGTCATTTCTGGGTTTATTTTAGCTCTCCTCCTTGTCTTTTCCCTTCTTGCACATTAGGTAAACCCCACAGCCCAGTGTACCCACGCCTTGTTGAAGATGATCTATTGTTCACACTGCCGTGGTCTCGTGACAGTGAAGCCGTGTTACAACTACTGCTCCAACATCATGAGAGGCTGTTTGGCCAACCAGGGAGATCTCGATTTTGAGTGGAACAATTTCATAGGTGAGCAAGTGATGGGAACCTGGATTTGTGTTGCTTGAGATGGCTCTAAAATGGCTGTGAAGAACATTGCAATCACCATCTATGGAATTTCTGTTCATTTAGTGTTATGTAATGTTTACCAACATTCCACTCAGTACTTCAATACTTTGAAGATCGTGAAATTGTTATTACAAGTAAATTTGAACTAATGGTAGTGTTTCTGAAGACATAAGGTACTGTGACTATCAGTTTCAATAATGAGGAAGAAAGTTTTTTTTAAATCTTTTTTTTTTTTTCAGACAGGGTCTCACTTTGTAGTTCAGGTTGGCCCTGAGCTCACTATGTAGCCCAGGCAAGCATCAAACTCAGCCATCCTCCTGCCTCTGCCTCCCGAGTGCTGGGATTCGGGTATGAGCTACCACGCCCGGCAAAAGAACCTTTTTGAAGTTACATATCATGGCTTTTACTCATGTCACTGGTGGAATCTAGCTCTCACGTTACTGTCAGGAGGGTATCACATTTGAGCCAGGCCTAGACAATTTAGTGACAGTGAGACTGTATTGTTTAAAAAAGAAAAGAAAAAGGGTCTGGGGATGTAACTCAGTGTAAAAGCCCTGGGTTCAAACCCCAGTGCTGATGAAAAAGTTCTGTGTACAGACTTTCCAGATATCCTTTGTTCTTTGGATCAGGAGAAATCGGATTGTGGAAATTCAAGAGTTTTGTTTCTAGGAGATCTAGCAGGAGTAGGCTGCTTGGGGGGAGAATGGAAGGACTTTGGCTTTAGCAATTTGAGAAATACAGATTTCTGCATATAGTTTCTACTAGGGCAACTAGAATCCAGATAGCATTGGGTTAATTCTGGTTTGGAAAGACAAATTAAGCATAATTTAAACATCCACTCATCAACTAATTCCCTGGACATCTACTTTGGGCTCATGTTAGCCTGCAACATAGCGACCCATGTTAAACCTGTAATGCTGAGCATTAGTGGGACCGCACACAAATACTAGTAGCTCACAAAAACAAACTCTTTTCTCCCACTCCCAGCCAGTCACATTTGCATAATTGCAGAATTTGAGTGTCTTTTTAGGCACCTATTTTTCACTTATTTGTCCACATCATGGGAACATGCCTGCAATTTGCTGGATTGTTTTACTTTGGTGGGGGGAATGCTTTTTAGTCTGCACAAGAGCTAATTACCATATTAACTCTGAAAGTGCATCAATAAATTGGCTTCAACAGATTCTTCAGAACACTGACATAGACAAAAAAGATGTGAATATTAAGCACTTCAGGACAATTGTAGACTAAATAGCTCAAAGCTGGAAGACTTGAAAAAAATCTTTTGCACACAGAAAAGCAGAAGCCCATGAAAGGGAAGGACTGAGACTAGCAAAGACCCTTGGGGACAAATGAAACATCATGCCCAGAATGAAGCCAGGGAGAAATTGTTGCTTGAAAATGTAATAAAGGGCCATAGTATTTCTAGATCTGAAATTGATGCCCCCATATATCCCACCCTTGTCCCCACACCCAGATGTCAAATTTGCAGTTTACTTTTCACTATAATGAATTGGTTGTCCAGGCAAGGGAGTAGAAATCACCATTCAGTACAAAAGTGATCCAGTAGCGGTGACCCAGCTTTGCTGACTTTCCTGTGTAGACATCCAAAGTGCAGAGCACCATTTCTTCTACATTGCACTGCTACTTCTAACATGTCCACCAGCAACTATCACTGAAGTCCTCATAATCTTGTATTGAAATACAGTTTTTGCCCAGTGTATAGAATGGAACCTTGTAAAACAAGAAGTCTACCACTGAACTAAATCCTTAGCCCCAGTTACAAATTCTATATATTTTTCCTAGAATTTATGAATCTATATCAAATCAAAACCATACTCTGGCCTGTTTAATGTTTTTAGCCAGTTACTCTAAAACAGGGGAGCCTTAAGTTGCAGTTGCTATTCTTATAATATATTTTTTAAACCGCATGTATCATCTTTGAGGAAAGAAAATCAAACTCAAGTGTAAATTGATAGAATTTTTGAATTAATTTTCCCAATTATTTTAAATGATACTTTTCGAGAGAGATGAGGCATGAAATTGTTTCTAAATTTTATTATTAATGGGTGCACTTGTCTTTATTTCTAATAAGCTGATCTAAAAGACCAGGAGTAATAGACATTGTTAATCTCCAGCGCTTTTTCATGAATTTTTCACAAGGGTTTAATTAATCTGCTCCGTGGTTATAGAATTCAGTCCCAATTTACATGCCTCTGCTGTAAATTCTTTCTTATTCCTTGTCTTTTTTTCCCCCTTTCTGCAAGGAATTTGTCTTTTTCTTTTAAATGACTGCAGTTAATGAATGGTCAAGGGCTTTTTTTGGCCCCTTCTTTAAGTCAGATCTTGGGGTTAAGTCGAGAAACTGCCTTTTGTTCTTCCAGTCATGTCAGAAGGCTGAAGATGTGGGTTTCTGATTATTGGCGACACAATGCAAAAGGGATTGCTTTTTCTAGTGAGGAGGGAATTCTTTGTTGTTGGGGTCTGGGCGGGTGCTTAATGCCAGTATCCTGAGTACCGCAGCCCTGCCATTGGACTAGACCTTTTGGGAGACGAACGATTGATTTTCCAAGCCGGCCTTCTCCCTGCCGTGCCCTCCCTGTCCTTGCTACTGCATCAGCATACTGCTATGAATTGTGACCCTTTAGTAAATGTGTAAGTCTTACTGGCTTTCATTTGCATGGATCCAAACCATTGAATCAAGAAATAAAAACCACCACTACACACACACACACACACTGAAGAAAGTCAGTTACTGGCAAATTCTAAGTTATTCTCAGGGGCAGCTTGTTCCCCATCACATGCTGTACCTGTATTTATGCTTGTTGACCTATAGTAGCCCTAGTAATGTCCTATGTTGCTGCTGGTGGGAATTTAGAATTGGAATCGTTGCTGGAGACACTGGCCGGTTCCCAGCAGGAGCCAGGTGGATGTCCTGCGGATGACACACCTGTGGCCTGTATTACCAAGAAGAAAACCAAAGCACCAAACCAACCATGTTCATGTTTCTCCTGGGACTTATTAGGGCTGCGTGCTGCTAGGGAAGAGCTGACAGCCAGTCAGGACTTCCTGCCCAAGTTGGAGGCAGCTTTGGCTCCCAGCTTGTGGGCTTGTGGGCTGCCGGCAGAATGCATCCTTAGGCACATTCTTCAGCCGCACAACACACAACGCCATGGCACCGGCCCCAACAAAGGCCCAGCTTCACTCTCCATTCCCAGGCCCTTGTGTATGGCCGCTGGCCTCACACTTTACAAAGACACCAAACAGCCAGAAGAATTGGGGTTTATGTTTCCTTTCAGTCTTTCACAAACACAGTCATGATCTGCCCTTTCCTCATCACTAGAGGAGTAAGTAGTTACAAAGTGTACTGTGTTTTCTTGTTTAAACCTCTCCATTTTGGATGTTTATTATCTGTCTATTCATAATATTTTTTGTTTGGAGCCAGTGATTTCTTCTTGGCTTACGAAGGGATGTACTTTCTGTACGTGGCAGCCCTGATGCTTTGACAATGATGAACACATTTACATTGTGCTCCACTTGTTTACAAAAGTCTCCTTTCCCTAGCACATCAAAAGCATTTTTCTCTCCTCTAGTACAATGGTATATTCATGCTGTCAGCTTTTACTTAGAGGTTAGAAGCGTCACTTTATTGGTGCTTACCGCATTGGAATCAGAAACTTTTACAAAATTTCATTTAATGGAAATGTGTTTGTTGTTTGTGACACCAGAATCATAGTTCAGAGAAATGGCCCCTTGTTTTGAACTGTTGTGCAGTTTTGTTCTAGGTTGAAAGTGAAAGGCTGATGACCAAATTTGGTTTCATTGTTAAGTCGATACTTAACCTCCTCTGCACTAAAAAGCTTAGGTTGAGATGGACATATGTCTTCTGAAAAGTAGCCCTGTGTCTAGTTTCTGACTTTCTTGTACTACAAGAGGGTGGGAAGAGATAATGGAGGTCTCTCTTTCTAGTCATACATTAAGCACTAGAGTATAAAAGGAAAAGAAAAACAAGTCTAAACTTTTTTTTTCCTTTGAGGGGTTTCCTTTCCATCTAATTTTGCACAACAGGCAAAATACCCTCATAATCCCAACAAACGTGTGGAAAGCAAACATTCCTTTCTTTAAGGGATAGCGTTCTCTTTGTTGCTGTGACACAGTACCTGTGAAAGTCAAGTTAAAGGAGAAAAGACTCATTTTGGTTTATGGTTTCAGAGCTTTAAGTCCACAGTCAGCTTGCTCCATTGCTTTTAGGCTTGTGGCGAGGGGGAAACACCATGGTAGAAGAGTGTGGTAGAGAAAGCGGCTCATCTCATCACAGCCGAATCAGAAGGGGCCAGAGTAAGACACAGTCTCCAAGGTCAGGACCCCTTCACTCATTCCCTTCATCAAGGTTCTACCTCCTGAACTCCCACCACCTTGATCATAATGCCTTCCAATTATGATCTTATCAGTGGACTAATCCATTGACACTGTTAGAACCGTCGCAACCTAGGCATTTCCCAGAAGTCCCATCCTCTGAACACATGAGCTCAGTGGGTCACATTTTAGATCAAAGGGATTCAGTGCTTGGAAAACTCCAGGGTCCTCCAAAGTCCCACCATGACTTGAGTGTCATTAGAAAAGATATACACTGTAAGCACACAATTTGTATGTACTGTCATATGTCATCTTTTCATTGAAATAAAAAGAGCTATATATTGTACTTCACAGTAAAATTGAAGCCCTTATATTTGAGATGGAAGTGTATCTTGACACAGAATTGCATTATTCAAAGCTTCATTTGAAAAGTCATTAGCATTCCGTTCATTTACATTTTCCAAATGTTGCATTCAGGGGTCTGAAAGGTTTGATGAAACAAATGAAAGAATGGAATTGGTACACTAAGATTTTAACTTTTCCATGGTTTCAGCTCTTTCAGATGGAACCTGAAACAACAAAAAATAGGTTGTAGGGAAGTCTATGGGGGAAATGACATGTTAATTTGCCTCCAGCCACAGGTTCTTCACCTGGGTGCTAAACCAGAGCCTTAGAGTAACAGCCTCTGACAAGAGAAACAAGGACTAATCAGGGATTCTGGGAGGTTCCTGATTGGGTTTCACTGTAGTAAGAATTGTTAGCCTGGCCATCTCAACACTTCAGAGAATTAGTGATACATAAAATGACTCTGTGCAGTTTGTTGTCATGGAAATAGATAGAAAAAATCTGAATTAATTATGATCCCTGACCCTCTCTCCCATCCCACACAGATCAAAGGCAGGAAAATAAGACCAATTACCAACGCGGAACTAATGATTGACTAATGTTGTTCTTCCCTGAACCTCATACTAGATGCCATGCTGATGGTGGCAGAGAGGCTAGAGGGTCCTTTCAACATTGAGTCGGTCATGGATCCCATCGATGTGAAGATTTCTGATGCAATTATGAACATGCAAGAGAATAGTGTACAAGTCTCCCAGAAGGTAATGAAGGCAGGATAGCAGGAAGGAGAGCCAGCAGCCTCCTCCGACCTGGGCTATGACTTCCTAATCCAACCGTGCTTGCTCCAATACAGGTTTTCCAGGGATGTGGCCCCCCCAAGCCCCTCCCAGCTGGCCGCATTTCCCGGTCCATCTCTGAAAGTGCCTTCAGTGCTCGCTTCCGGCCATATCATCCCGAGGAGCGCCCAACCACAGCAGCTGGCACAAGTTTGGACCGACTGGTGAGCACTTTGGCAGGAATGGTCATGTTTCATGACAGAGCTGAAAATATTTACTCAAAATGAATTTTTTTTTTTGAGACAGGGTCTCGCTTTGTAGTTCAGGCTGGCCCTGAGCTCACTATGGAGCCCAGGCAAGCCTTGAACTCAGCAATCCTCCTGTCTCTGCCTCCCAAGTGCTGGGATTACAGGCGTGAGCCACCACGTCCGGCTACTCAAAATGAATTTTTAGTTCCAAGGTGTTACAAGTGTGTGTCTTTCAGGTGTAACTTTTCAAGCAAACTGTACGACAGTAGTAGTAAATGTACTTTTCTCATTTCTAATTCAGAAAGTCCCCATTTTTTCAAGGAAGTGGATGCAGTAAGTTTCAACTCAGAATTTCCCTTTGTGGTTAATCTGTATTTACTAGGCATCTACTGGATGTCTGTTGTTAGGAATCCTCAGGGGAATAAGATGGGTCCTTTTTCTCCAAAGGCCCCCACAAAAGGGGAGAGGCAGGCAGGTTAGGCTTCCTAACACAAGGTGGTGAATGATAAACGCTAGGATAGGAGTAAATAATGGAATTTCACCAGATTGCATACTGCAATTACAGCAGAGTGCTATAAAAGTCTAAGAGAATCTTCATACAGTAATAGGAGAGAGTATAGGGCGAGGGAGCCTGAGGAGACACTAGTGGGTGGGAAGGAAGAACACTCAGACCGAAGTTTCCCAGAGCGGATAATACATAAGCTCAGTGTGGAATCTAAGAGTCTTGTGTGGAGACTTTGTCTCATCAGGTGTCTGCAGGGCCTGGAAGGAGACAGACATAAAGGATCTAGGAAACTTCTTCAGAGTTTGGATTTCAATTATTCCTCCTTTTGACTCCGTCGTCTTAAGTATAAATTTGATCTGCGTATTTTCTTCTTGACTATAGTTGAAAATGAGTTGCATATCGCTCTAGAGATACTTATAGATGATTGAAAGGCATGTGCACAGGTTGTTTTCAGGTTGTTTTGAGTTGTTTTACAGGGCTCTTTTTAATTGTTCTTAATTAGGTTACCGATGTCAAGGAGAAATTGAAACAGGCCAAGAAGTTCTGGTCTTCGCTCCCTAGCAACGTTTGCAATGATGAGAGGATGGCCGCCGGAAATGGCAATGAGGATGACTGCTGGAACGGGAAGGGCAAGAGCAGGTGAGCCACCTTTCAGTGCATTTGTTTGTCCCTGCCTGGATGCTTGAGTGAGCTTGAGAGAGGATCATTAGAGCATCGGGAATCACGTCACAGTAGGTGACAGTAAGGCTTCACAAGGCAACCAGCTGCTTAGAAAGAGACCTGGCTCAAACACCGGCAGCGGTTATATTATGTAATATTAGTGGTGCTCCAATAGTCATTATTTTAAAGATATTTAGTGCCTGTAGCTCTTTGCCCGATGGCTTTGGCCTCATAAGGCATGGTTCTCACAAGGTCTCACTGTCTGTCTTGATGATGCCCCACACTGCTCTCCTGACTCACTCTGTGACTTAGATAAGTACCCATTCTGAGGATGCTTCACTCTGAGTCACCAACCTCCATGAAAGGGATAGTTTTCAAAAGGTCACAGTCAAATTGGAGAAATCAGACAAATACCCAGGAAAGGAGAAATTAGAGTTCATTATGAATTAAAGAACTCCTATTTAATTGTGCTTAGTCAAAATACTAGAATCTAGCAGAAGTCTTAGATTTTTTTCTTTTGACTTACTGATCATTGTTTGCTTTCCTGGTCATTTCTCACTTCAGGTACCTGTTTGCAGTGACAGGAAATGGATTAGCCAATCAGGGCAATAATCCTGAGGTCCAGGTTGACACTGACAAACCAGATATACTGATCCTTCGTCAAATCATGGCTCTTCGGGTTATGACCAGTAAAATGAAGAATGCTTATAATGGGAATGACGTGGACTTCTTTGATATTAGTAAGCCCTTGTAGTGTTGAAGCATGAGTTTTTCTAGTTTGCCTTGTGATGAGAACAAGTGAAATAAAATGTTCCATTTCCTAAACACAGGTGATGAGAGTAGTGGAGAAGGAAGCGGAAGTGGGTGTGAGTACCAGCAGTGCCCCTCGGAGTTCGAATACAACGCCACTGACCACACCGGGAAGAGCGCCAATGACAAAGCCGACAGCGCGGGCACCCGTGCCACAGCACAGCCCTACCTCCTCGCTGTCTTCTGCATCTTGTTCCTGGTTATGCAGAGAGAGTGGAGATAATTCTCAAACTTTGGAGAAAAAAATATGTTCATCATCAGAAAGTTAAAAGGAACCGGTTATCACTTTTATACCATCCTAGTGACTTTGCTTTTTAAATGAATGGACAACAATGTACAGTTTTTACTATGTGGCCACTGGTTTAAAAATGCTGACTTTGTTTTTTCATTCAGTTTTGGGGGCAGAAGGAACCTGTACATTAAGTTGGTTCCTGCTCTTCCAGAATCATGTTAAACGTGGCTAACAGTGTAGGTACAGAGCTGTAGTTAGTTGTGCATTTGTGACTTTATCACTCTATTGTTTGTTTTGTTTGTTTTTCTCATTTTGTTTGTGGGGTTTTTTTTTTCCAGTTATGATCTCACCTTGTTTCTTACAAGAAAACCAGGGTCGTTTCTTGGCATGTAACATGTACGTATTTCTGAAATATTAAATAGCTGTACAGAGCAGGTTTTATTTATCATGTTATCCTATTAAAAGAAAAAGTCCAACAAGCAGTAAAATTGCCATTTATCCCTGTTATTTAGCTGCCTTATCTGGAGAGAAGTAGAGGTGATTTGGGGTTTTATTATTAAGTAAGGACAGAATGTGAAGGCACAAGCAGGCTTCTTAGTCACTTGTCACATTGCCGTCAAACATCAATATAAGAAATTAGACCTCACGTAGAGCTGGTGGGTGGAAGAGACTGTACACAGCCCCTTTTGGTTGAGCTGAATGACCTAGGCTAAGGTCATGTATAGGTCCATTTCTTGAACCCATGTATAGTTAAAGTGTAGGCCATGTAAAGAAAGGTTCTTGATACAGATCTCTCTGCAAGATAAAAGGCATTCAGGGTATCCTGGTTATCACATGTTCACCCTTGGGTGAGAGGGTTTTTTTGTTTTGTTTTGTTTTTAACGAAGCAAGTCAGTAAGCCACTGTATGCCACTTTTCATGTACACACTGACCCTCTTGAAATTTTTATCCCAATGGCAGCAAGAAGGGACAAACAGTTGGATTTGTCTGCCTTGTCACACTGATCCAGATTTCAGATGCAGCCCCTAAGAGAAGTGTCCGGGAGCTAGCCAGAATTGGGGTCCAGCCTGGCCTCAGGGAATAGCTGTCAGCACTCAAGCAAACTTTTGGTCTGTGCATGTGTACGTGGATTTGCTTTGGATCCCAGTTTTGTTTTAAGAGACTATGAGGTGTCTTGATTCAAGTCTTATTCTTGCCCAGCCCCCTTTGGTCAGTGAAGCCGAGGGCATGCAGTGGTTTGCAGCTGTGTGCTACTACGAGCAGTGGAGCCCCCTGGAGGGAGAACTAGGTGTCCAGATTTTTTCATGTTTTCTTTATGGGGGGAGGGATGGGAGGAGTTAGAGTTGAGAAGATGGCATCTTAGCAGTCACCCTTAGCCACGTGGGTGACCTGGCAAAGGCCATATCTGTTGTCCCAGGCCAAAGACTGACAACTGTCTTGCCCCCTTAGGAGCCCTTTCCTTGTGTCCTTACCAAATGACAGCTCATGAAAGTATGAGAATGTAACAGATCACTTTAAAAGCGGTTCCCAGAAGTCTTCAGACAGGATGAAAATTCTGCAAGTCTCTTCCTGCTCTAAACAGCCATTAAGAACCCAACCAATTCTACAGAACCGAAAACCCACAGAAAGATCGTTTGTGTTTTTGTTCAATCTTCAGTTGTAAGAGTAATTCTCTATTTTTATATCGAAACGTAATTACTTGATAGCTCAGGGTCTACATTTCATTCAACTTTTTACACCAAATCCTGCAGAATGGTCAAAATGAAATATTGGGGGCTGTTGTAAACAGAGGCTTAATTTTATTAGAAGTAGCCAGTTATTTATTAAAGCATGATGTTAATAAAATAGGCATATTCTGGCTGGTGTGTGAGTGTTTTTTTTTTTAAAACAAATCACAGAAGACATAAAATTGAAAAGGCACTCCATTTATGTATGAGGAAAAATAGGTTGTAAATAGCTAAGCTGCCTTGTGAGAACTTGGAAAATGTGCTGATACTTAGTAACTACCTCAGTTGTGAGGAATTTCCTTTTTAGCTTAGATTGCTATTACTTTTACTTGGTAGAAATGAATCTGGTCTCCAAAATGTGGCTCAGAGAGTTATCCCCATAGACCTTGGTAGATTGTTTTTAATTTAAAACCTTGAATTTTACCCAGCTGTTTTCTTTCAGTCAAGTTCTCTAAACCAATAACATTTTCCGAATTAAATATTCTTGAAGTTTCTTCTGAACGCTTACTGATTTGTTTTCTTTCGTTGCATTTTTTCCTGTTACTCTTTTATTATTTAAATTGTCTCTTGCTTTTGAACATGAACTATGAAATAAACAAATCATAGATTTTTCCATTCAAGTCTGACTGGATAACTCTTGGCTCCTAACCAGCTGGCGGGCTCATCCCCTCACCAAAAAAAAAAAAAAAAAAAAAAAAAAAAAAAAAAAAAAAAAAAAAAAAAAAAAAAAAAAAAAAAAAGAATAAGGGCAAGTTGAATATTTTAAAACCTTACGAGTTTGGAGAATGAGGTAGAGTTAAAAATCCCTGTTAGGAGAAGCCCTAACTTTTCTGAAGTTAATAGAACCTGAAGGGGTTGTGTTTTACAAAGTTATTTATAAATTATTTTCTTTCATTCCCTTCATTCTGTATCTTAAGAATAACGTTTGACTCTTGGAGTTATGTTTTATTTTAAAAATCGTAATTAGCACTTACTATTTTGATAGAGGAAAAAGAACTGCAAAAAAATGAATTGTCCTTTTAAACTTTAGAGTATTAGAAAAAACAGTTTACATGAAGTAAAAATTGTCATTTGTGATTACAGAACCAAAATTAAAATAGATGTACCAGGTGCTACACACAATTCTTCCCTTTTGTGTTAGTAGAATGTCTGTTTACATAACTGAAGAGTAACAAGTTAATGACCTGTCAGTGGGAGCAATGTGTGTGATCTCCCTGTTAAGAAAATACAACTTTAGCCTTTTTTTTTTTTGCAAAACAGAAAAGCACCAGAAAACCCTTTCAACTTAGAACTTAATGAGAAAAATATTCAACTGCGTTCTACGATTCACTTTACATATTCAACTTTTCTGATTTTTTACTTCCTAAATTTTCTAAAAATCCCTTTATATATGTGAAAAATATTTGAAAGATGACGTGTGGCAAGAAGAATTCAGGTCTATCAGTAAAGCAAATGCATATTTACTTACCTAGTTTAGTTTTTCACAAAATAGCATATTGAAAGAATTTGAAAATCAAAATATAAATTAGTCATGTAATCTAGCTCCTTGGGAGGCTGAGGCAGGATGATTCTAAGTTTGAGAACAGCCTGGGCAATATAGTTGAGGGCCTCCCATCCCAAACCTCAAATATACCTAAAGGTAGTGAATTTGTCTCCCATTCCTATATCTACCTGTTCATTTGCCCCAAGTTAATGTATTAGTTGCTCACATGTTGTTTCTCAAAGTTTGCTTTTGCATGTACAGTGGTACCTTAGTTCACAAACTCAGTTTGTTCTGTGCTTCCGGAAAAGATGGCCACATTAGTGTTTGTTCGGGAAAGGTGGCTGCGATCATGTGTCGCTCAATATGGACTGCAAACGAAAAATATTTTGCCACAGTCTTCTGATGGCAAACCTAACAAAAGCATTTGTGAACCAAGGTACCACTGTGTAAGCAAATATCAATAGAAATAGCCCCTTTTATAGGAAGGTGATGCTTTAAGCTGTATAGTATCTTATTTTGATTTTTTTTTTTTTGAGACAGGGTCTCTCTGTGATTCAGGGTGGCCCTGAGCTCACTAGCCCAGGCAAGCCTCAAACTCCCAGCAATCCTCCTACCTCTGCCTCCCAAGTGCTGGGATGACAGGTGTGAGCTAGCAAGCCCAGCACTGTGGTATGTGGTACTGATTGCTGGTGGGCATGAGTCACCAGGCTCGGTATTATATGTGCTTACCGAGGATCGAACCAGGGAACTCGCACTTGCTAGGTGGATACTGAAACTACTGAGCTAAATCCCCAGCCCTATATCTTATTTCTTTGAGTTCACTTATAAATACACTGACAGAAGACCCTGAAAATAAAGATCTATAAGTTTAGGATTCCCATTCTAAAGACATGGTGTCTCAGTGCTTCCACAATTTGATTTTTACTTTGTTTTAGCCCAGCTTAACCTAGGTTGTTCTTCAAGAAACAGACACTGATTAAGGTGAGAAGCCCACCTTTATGACACTACAATCGCAGAGTACACAGTTGTGTTAGGCTTCAGTCATGGTAGTTTTTTTTTTTTTTTTTTTGAGACGGGGTCTCGCTTTGTAGTTCAGGCTGGCCCTGAGCTCACTATGTAGCCCAGGCAAGCCTCGAACTCAGCTATCCCCCTGCCTCTGCCTCCCGAGTGCTGGGATGACAGGCCTGAGCCACTACGCCTGGCACTGTGGTATGTGGTATTGATGGCTGGTGGGCGTGAGTCACCACGCCCAACATTGTATGTGGTTACCGGGATCGAACTCAGGGCCTTGCACTTGTGAGGCAGGCACGGGAACCACTGAGCTAAATCTCCAGCCCCATGGTATTTTGTTTTTGTATTGTGGCCAGTCAAGAAAACACTGGCCAAGGCAAAGGAAAAGACAAGAACATGGCATATCGGTGCCCCTGGTCATACTTGGGAAGCATCTGAGAATTCTGAAACAGATTGTACCTAAATTCTCATAGCACAAATGGTGATACTGAGAACATTCTCCTAAGCGCAGACAGTGTGGAGCAGCCTCTCCCACTGCACAGAGGGGAGAAAAGGGTATTAGTAAAATGTGTCACTAGATTCGGGTTACTGTGTGAATTTACTGGCTCAGTGGTCAGTGGGTTATTTGAATATGCAAATAATTGTTTCAGGTTATTGTCAAGTTGAACTTGTATGGCTCAGTGTTTGAAGAGACTTATGAGTTCATTATTAAGTAGTAAAATCTATAGAAATACATTTCTTAGCTCTAGTGGCCATGTGTGGAATTAATACACGCTTCATCCTATTTTTGACATGGCCCCATTTGTTTTTTCAAGATGAGGTCCCTCTTACCCACGCTGGCCTTCCATGAGGCTCCAGCAAACCTCCTGCCTCAGCCTCCCAGTTAGCAGGGACTATATATAGACACATGTCAATGTGCCTGGCTACTTTGGACATTTCTTAAATAACTGGCAAGAATACTGGGGAAAAGCACAGGGTTGTTTGGAAGGAAAATTATCTCTGTGTACCAGTCCTGCCAGGCGAGAGCTAATGAAAGATAGTACAGATTCACAAGATAAAGGCATGTGTGTGATGAGCCTGGAAGAGTTCTATGTCTTATGATTTGGTCTCTGGGGAAGCCTTTGTACGAACCTCCTTGCCTCCCTAGGTTATTCTTAATTCTTAGGTTTCCTGCGTGCTGGTATTAGACTGTGTGTGTGTGTGTGTGTGTGTGCGCGCGCGCGTGCACACATGCACACACAGGCCTACACACATGCATACATTTACTTGTGTATTTTCTATCACTTAATTCCAGGTAGAACTTACAGGCTCCCTTTCCCCAGTTGTTAGTGGTGTACATTTGGGGAATGGAGAGTAATTTTAATAATAGCCCAAGGGAAACATAATTAGGAAGGTGAGTCTGCCAAGAAAAAAAAAAACACATATAAAATGCATTCCAGAACCCAAATAGAATTTCTGAGATTTACCACTTCCTGAGATTTGCCTTTCTGCATCAGCACAGATAACCTAAAGCTGCCTATAACCTGCTGTTCGTGGTGATTTACTGCACGGAGGCATTAGGGGCCGGGTTGGCCACAAAGACATAATCACGGTCCATGGCTGATTTTCTGAACACACGCAGTAGGATTCCTGAACCTCTTTCAGTACATTTTTCTTTAGAGGTCTTCAATGCCCCTTGTCCTTGCCTTGCTTTTAAAATGGAAAGAAAAATGATTTTTACCCTGTTTCCATTCTGAATACTTAGCAGCAAGTTCGGGCAGCAGCAATGAACACTCATTTAGATATTTTACTGTGAAAAAAAGTTATTTGCTGTTTACTCACCAGAAATACCCCGACTGAGAAATGCATTGGGAAGAACCGAGCCTGGCGCTAGGGCTGAGCCACACTGATGACCTCACAGCCCTGCAGAGCAGACACCACTCCATCTTAAGGTGACTGCAAAGCTCACGAAGAACCTGGGGAATTCACTGGAGGACAAGGCATGCATGAGCCCGACTGGGAAGAGAGGCTCATCTGCCATCAGCCTGTTCATATAAATCCTCCTTTTTCTGCTATGATTTTTTGTTTTTGTTTTTGAGACAGGGTCTCACTTTGTGGTTCAGGCCACAAAGCTCACTATGTAGCCCAGGCAAGCCTCAAACTCAGCAATCCTCTTGCCACTGCCTCCCGAGTTTATGGACGTGAGCCACTACACCCGGCACTGTGGTATGTGGTTATTGGGGATCGAACTTGCCAGGCAGATGCTGGAACCACTGAGCTAAATACCCCTCCCTGCAATGATCCCTTTTGTTTTACCCATGGGTTCTGATGATTAGGAAGGGTCAAGGCCTGTCCAGCTTTCCTCCTATAGAATTGCCCTGGTCCCAAGGAAAGGTCTGGTTACAGCCATGGAAGGCACTGGTTGGCTTGGTGGACCTGAGTGTGGATGACAGAGACGGGCCACCAAGAGACAAATCTTGATGACAAGTATTTCTGACTTCACACAGCTCCTTACTCCTTCAGTCTCTAAACTGAAAGAGCTTAGGTCATCGGCCATGGGGTTACATGGCATCTGTGAGTACACACCTGTTCTTAAAGAACCAGTACTAACTTAAGCAGATCTTCTCCCCCTTCTATAGGACAGCTGCAGTATGGCTCTGGAAAAGGGGTTGTGGGGGGCGCCCTGGCATCCTCAGTGCT
Organism: Thryonomys swinderianus; assembly: GCA_004025085.1. Lineage (NCBI taxonomy): Eukaryota > Metazoa > Chordata > Mammalia > Rodentia > Thryonomyidae > Thryonomys > Thryonomys swinderianus. Next base: position 47,709 of record PVIC010003923.1, on the reverse strand, counting down.
GGGAAGACACGTGTCATGGAACACGAGCAAATTGCCACGGTTTACATAGGTGAATTCATACCTGCTTAACCAGCTGGGCCTCTGCGGATGCAGACACATCACGGGTTAAGTAGGGCCCAATGCACTTAGTTCAGACTGCTTAGAGGCCTCAACAAGATCGCATTTTAGAAACTACAGCTGGGTCAGAGATTAGGCTCAAAGAGCAGAGCTAACTAGATGCTGCTCTAGGTGGGGAGTCTAACCCACAGGTTTCTCCTGCGGGACTGAGCTTACTGCACACAGTGGAAGAGACATTTACAGACATCTTGACTTGCCGTTTCCTGAACCCACTCCCGTGTTCCTGTCAGGCAGTAGCTGGTGAACAACATGGGAAAGGGGCAATCAATTCTAGGGCGAGACACCCACTTTCCTACGGGCTCTGGTGAGAAACACCCAGATCAGCAGGGGCCTCCAAGTCAAAGGCAAGTCTGCAAAGGGAAGCTCCAAGGCAGAGTGTCTCAAACCACGGAGTTGGGGGTCTGGGGAGGGGAACTTCCTGGAACTGAAGACCAGTTGCCACCTTAGATGAGTCAATGGTGCACTTCGAATAAAGAGTTTGATTTTAGTCAACAAGTGGTGGTAGGGCTTGTGTCTAGATGTCCCCCCAAAAAGCCTCATGCAGTCTTTTTCAGAGGTGGCTGAATCTGGAGTGTGAGGCTGGGGTGTGTGATTACTAAATCACTACACTACACTGCCCTCATCCCAGTAGCCGGGATAGGATAAAAGAGGCTGAAAGACATTGTTACATTCTCTTGCTGCCTTTACTGGGTTCCATGGGCGTGACCTATTGGCCCTCTGCCATGTGTCATTCTACCTTGGAGCTAGCCAGCCATGAATTGAAAGCTCCCCAAAGTCTGAGCTAAATAAACCTTTGTCCTTTAACTTCGGGTGTCAGGTATTTTGTCACAGCAACAAAAGAAAAATAACCAAGACGAGTGGTGACTTAGGTGATGGGGAAAACTAAAGATGGTGTAGACTGATGGTGAACAGAACGCCTGGACTCCAGGGGTCACTTTGTGTGGTATGCAAGAGGGAGGTGGCAACTGAGGTGGCTGTCAGGGCCTGACATTCATCACTCAGCTTCCCCTTGGGCCTCAGGCCATCAGCTTGCGCGTATGCATGTCAGGACCCCTACCGTGACTCACATAGTTGGTCCGTCAAGTTCATTTGGAGAATAATTCATGTCCAGTCAAGGAATCAGAAGGTCTCTGTCACATTGAAACAGACTGCAAACAGAAGTCTAGGGTTAACAGAGGTCTGGCTCTGGCTGTGTGGGCTTCCAAACCTACACAAGACTCGTGGCAGTAATACACTTCATGCCATTCCTGTCCCTGGTCTCTGCACAGGAGGGCAAGGTGGAAGATGTAAGGTGGGGGTCTCTGCCCCTAGGAAGCCCACTGGGAAGACAAAGCCACCCACGAAAGAGTGGGGGACATGTGTCCCCTTCAATCGACGTGGGTTCGAAGGAGAGCAGCGTGCACTGAAATGGCCAGGGTGGCTTGCTGGGGGAGCAGGCTCAAGTGGCTTTGATGGGAAGGGAGAATTTCAGTGAGCCCAGAGAGGAGAGGGCACTGAGCGTGAGGGGCTCCGCTGCCCTCCCCCTATGCATCCTATGCACTCCTTGTGGGCAGAACCCACCATTAGTTCTTCGTAGTCCTGGGGTGCTGCTGCCGGCCTGACACAACCAGGAATGCATTGGCTGCTTTAGAATTGCAGGAGGGAAGGCGAGGAGGAGGGGCTAAATGTCACCTGGGGATGGTAGTGGCATGGATGTGGGCGGTAGAAAGGAAATGTGTCTCAAAATCAAGAGGTGCTGTATTTGCTAGAACAGAGCTCCTGAAGTCTGATACCCTTAGAAGTCAGGGGAAGCCATTTACAATCCACGTGAGGTCTATTTTTCTGTGTTCTCTATAGATATTAACCCTCTGTTTGAGGTATAACTGGCAAAAACCGTTCTGTAGGCTGTCTCTTCATGTGTTTATATACAATGGTGTACTACTCTGCTATAAAGAAGGCTAAAGTTGAGTCATTTGTAGGAAAATGTATGCACTGTAAATCCATAATGTGAACCAAAATCAGACACAAAAATTTAAGTATCATATGGTTTCTCTTATATGAGAAACCGGAAATACAAATAAATTCAAAAGCACAATAAAAGAATGACATTAGCAAATGGAGATAGATCTTTTGCAAATGGGAAGGGGACCAAGAGGTGTGTGTGTGGGGGGGGTAAAAAGAATTCAGATGTGTCGTGTACCTGTGCCGACAGCCCATGTTGAATCCATTCACTATGTACTGCAAATGTGTATTGATGAGAAAGCTCAAGTGAGCAAACTGTAATGTGAGCCCTAGAGCTGGACACTGTGTGGCACACAAGGTGCTAGTTAGGGATGAACTAGGCCGGAGTACGTGGCATGGATTCTGTGGGCCTGTCCTTGGGCCTGACACTGTGCTCAGCACTGTAGCCTGCAACACATGAGAAGCTCAGCGCCCTTTTGTCCCCATACATCCAGCCATCCCAAGACAGTGTCCATTCGGCATTTTCTGGTGAAGACAAACTAGTTCAACTCAAGAGTTACTTGTCAGGAACTCTGGTTTGGAATGCAGTAAGTAATGTTAAAGTGGTCCTCTTGCCGCACCTGCCGTCACACTTCTGGCTTTTTTTTTTTTTTCATCATGGCTTTACCTTCCCTCAGGTTGCTTTACCTCAAACTCAACAATCTAGAAAGTATTCAACAGGTGAGTAGTTAAATAAACTGCATATTACTGTGTCATATTAGCAATGAAAAGGGAATGGACTACTGAGTCACAACCTGGATGGATGATAAGAAAACAATGCTGAATGAAAAATGGTCACATAATCATGACTCTCCATAAAATTCCTGAAGTAATAACATTTTATGGGCGGAGAACATATTATTGCACATCAGGGATTAGGGATAGGGAATCGAAGAAAGGATGTGGCCATAAAACGCTACCACCAGGGAGATCTTTGTGGAAGTGGTTCTGTATCTTGACTGCTGTCACACTTTTGATTTCTGGCCAGCCAATACCGAAGCACTGCTTACACCTCCTTTCCAAGACGCCAGACACTCTGCTCTCCTGACTCTGGACAAAAATGCAGAAAAGGGTCCCCCTGGAGTCTGTTTCCAGGGGCCTGGGATTGCACAGGAGCTGGGAACGTTCTCCAGGCAGGAACAGCGGGCTTGTGGGGTGAGCAGGCTAAGACAAACTGAGTTAAGGAGGTGTCACTCTGACCAGGGGTGCGAGGGGAGCTCCCCGCTCTCTGCGCCCCTACCCCTGCCCCTGCCCCAGTTGGCTTATGTCAGGTTTCCAAGTGCCTGCCCCAGACCAGTGACAGGGGACCTTTAGAGCTTCCAGTGATATAAACAGCCAGCTGTTGCATGTGTGCCATAGGTTCACCGCCACTGCCATAGATCACTATTTGAAAACTGCAAAGCACCTGCCTGACTTCTTTCTGGGCCTCCCTCCAGTGGGGGTGGTCCTGGCCCTATCTGCTGCAGCCGGTGTATGAGGACAAATGGGAAGACGCACCCCACAGTACTTTCGGGAGCTGGTATGACAGTGGTGCTCCAAGGTAGGGGTTGCCCTTCACGGAGCCAAGGTGCCAGGAACCTCTGCCCAGACAGTGCTGTCTTAAAGGGCCCTGCTCACCAGCTTTAATTGCCACTGAGGCCTTTGGATGAGGGACGACTGAGTTTCTGAGCCCTGCCTTCTTGTGGTGGGCACAGGTAGGAACCGGAGCAGGAAGGAGGCCTGCAAGACAGCCCACCGTCTTGTGTGTACTCCCAACAGCCTTGCTCAGGACTCTGCCCTGTGGACGCTTAGGAGGGAGCCTGCGAAGGCTGTTGTCACTGTCTACCCGGCATGCCTCACCGATACAAGAAACGCTGTATTCAGATCTAATCTTTAAGGTTGAGGTTTTATAGAAAGTGAGCAGATAGGAGGCTGAAGCCTGCTTCCTCTCAGCAAGAAAAAAGTAAACCTCCAACAGGAACATGTTCTGATTCAGACGTTTCAAACAGGAGAAACTTACCGTGATCCCCTTATCCTGCCTTTCGCCTTCCTCCATCTGTAAACCATATCTGCCAGTCTTTTTTTGTGTGGCTGGTCACACTGTGGAATAATTTGTAGTTGTCTTCATTGCTGAGCTGGGGTTGGGAAGATCTGAAAGTCAACTATCAATTATATCCAGTTCAGAAAGAAGATATATTGTACAACTGGAAACTCTTAACTAGATAATTACCTTGGGAATTTGTGAATTTGGAGCAAAATATGGCACCCAGAAATTTATGCAGGCCCTGAGGGCCCTTCTTCATGGGTTACACAAGCATTAGTGGAATCCTTCCTGTGTGCTAGGCACTGTTCCGGGCACTGAGGGTGCAGAAATGAAGGAGATAGAGCTGATGTACGTTCTGGTGGAGCTCATTTCTACTGAGAGAGGTCAAATCATCACAATATAATATTACAGCATAATTACAGAAAGAAATTGGGGCCCTCAGAGTGCAAAATAACACAGAGCTTGGAAAGCCTCCACCCCCACTTAACAATTGTCATTGTAACCAAAGTCCAAGGCAGTGATTGGCTCTCCAACTTCAACATGTGTCAAAATTCCCTAGGACTCAAAAGCCTAAAATATCGGGGCCGCACACCAGAGATTCCGATTCAGGGAGTATGGGACAGGCCTGAGAATTCGAATCTCTACCAAGTTCCTAGGTGCTGCTGCTGGTCAGTACTTTGAAGAGCATTGGCCTAATCAAAGGGAGCTGGGCCCTGACCTTTGATGCAGGATTGTAGCCCTGCTGGGCAGTTAGTCAGTCAGGGCACTTCCAGACAAATGCTCGGAAGGAAGGAATCAGACAGATTGCCTTAGATTGCAAGCATCCTGTCGTACTTTGGGAGTAATTTAAAATAGATCCTGAATTGTGTCCACCAGACCCCAGGGTCTGGAAAAGGACAGGCAAGTGTGAAGGGTCTCATTTTATAAGGGATCAAAGAGTCACCTGAGCATGACCACTCCACAGAGGAAATTCATGTAAAGATTTTTTGGGGGGAGGTGGGGGAAAGGGTGATTCGGAGTATTTCCACTGTCCATTCTTTCCATAACTTCTGGCTCAAACCGCATGGGTGAAAAAATTCCCATAAGGGCTGGGGAGTTAGCTCAGTGGTTCCGCTGTCTGCTTTGCAAATGCAAGGTCGGGAGTTAGATCCCCAGCAACCACATACAACAATACCAGGCGTGGTGACTCACACCCACAGCAAGCAGCATCACACACCAAAATCCAGGGCGTGGTGGCTCATGCCTGTGATCCCAGCATTTGGGAGGCAGAGGCAAGAGAATTGCTGTGAGTTTTTTAGTGAGCTCAGGGCCAGTCTGAATCACAAAGTGAGCCCCTGTCTCAAAAAAAGAAAAAAATCCCTTGAGATCATATTGAAAACCATCATGTCAAACTAGGTATGGCAGTGCACGCCTATGATCTCAGTGATCTAAAAGGCTGAATCAGGAGAATAGTAAATTCCATCCCAGTGCAGATGACTTAGCAATTTAGCAAGAGCCTATTTTGTAAAATAAGAAGGGCTGATGGAGCTCAGTGTGAAGGCCTAGGTGAAGACTGTCATATTAGATAAGATGATCTTGGCTGCAAGCAATGATGAATCCAATTCAAAATGATTTAAACAACTGAGGAGTTTATCAGCTCATATAACAAAAATCAAGCCATGATGTAGAGAAGTTCCAGGGACGGTTAATCCTCAAAAGATCAAGGATTCTTCCATCTTTCAACTCTGTCAACTGTGCATTGTTTAGCTTCTCTCAGGCCTCAAGATGACTGTAATAATCTTGTGATAACTATAACATATCTTCACATATCACTTTCCAGTGGTAGCAATATAAGATTGTTTCCCTCAGGTCTCTTTTTAGGGGCAAGAAATTTTTCCCAGGAGGTTCCTCTTCCAGCAGACATCCTCTCTTGGTGCCTCAAATGGTTTTGCCTGCCTAAGGCAAGGGTAGGGCAACTAGGATTGGCATTTTAATTTCTAATCTTTGAGGCTGACTAGTTTCCAGCTAGGTCTTAATTTGGGGAAAACATGGTAGCAATACAGTGTGCTGTAGAATGTCAATTGTTTTCCTGTGTGATCTTGGGTCTAAAAGGGAACTGCAATTTGGTGGCACTGCTCAGCTCCACAAAAAGTACCATTACCCACCCCCCCCATCACTATTCTGCATTAGCAACATACACTAACAAAAAAAGTGAAAGAAAAAAAAAAGAACTGTACCACATATCCCTAGCCTGGGCAAAGATGTCAATTAATTTGAATTATGCTTTCTATATGAGTATAGCTTTTGCAACGCCATGAAGTTGGAAAGTCATAAATTGAACTACTATAAGCCAGAGACCACCTATATAAAACTATGTAAAAATCAATATATCACCTTTAGATGGTTCAATTAATTCGCATGATCTTTTAAAGGTCATCCAGCTCAATTTTGAATCCATGATAATTGACTTTTCTCCCCATAGTCCTAACTAGTGGTTGCCCAACATTACTTAAACATCTCCAGTGAAGTGATCTCACTACTTAGAATGGTGTTCTATCTCTAAGCCCCTCTAAATGTCAGAAAGGAGTTTCTACAAACTCCAAAAGGTCCACACATGTGGCATTTGCTTAGTTTTTAGATGGCAGAGCCTTTGAAGTTGCTATCAGCCCTTCCACTGGAAATGGACATTCCCAGAAGTTTCTAAAGAATTTTTTTCCAGATTCATATTTACTGCCAAGAGATACTTTAAAAAAGTAAACAGCCAAATAATTCGGGATGGAGGGGTGGCTTATCTGCATCAAGATCTTTGGATTTTTTTGTTTGTTTGTTTGCTTGAATGCTTTAAATTCTCTACGTCATATGGTACTGGGCATGGAACTCCAGGCCTTGTGCACTCTAGGTAACTGCTCTACCCTGAACTACACCTCTAGCTCTTGCATTTTTCAAGTTTTAACAAGACGATGGAACAGTGTATAACATGATAACTAACATTTTCAAGAGGAAATAGTGTAAGAAAACGCCTTGCAGCATTAGCTTTCAAAGTAGTCACTGGAGGTGGGTCCACCTCTAGTGTTCTCTCCCCACTGAGACTGGAGAAGTCGTGCCCGTGGCTGTCCCTGTGGGAGCAAAGAAATGCTTCCCTGCTGCCACCACAACAAGACACAGATGGTGCATTTGGCGTGTTCATATGGATCCAGATGAATGGAGAATAACGATGCTCCCACGTTGGCCAGACCGTTTAGGGCCTTGATGACAATGACTGCTGTGTAGCATCCGGAGGCAGTGTCCTGGGGTGGGAGGGGTTATGATAGACATCAGGGAACAATTTGACTCCATTCTTCTCCAACTACATGAATCATCACTGCCTGATCAGACGTTAGGAAAGAGCTCGGATTCATCAGAGTCCTGGATTCTAGTCAGTTACTTTCAAATCTTAGGATGTTGCTGTGTAAAGACTTCACTTTCAGTTAGAAAGTGTGCCTTTGAAGGTGTCTGCATTGGCAGTACCATTAACATTGTCATTCAAAGATTATATTATTTATTTACTTAGGTACTGGGGATTGAACCCAGGGCCTTCACACTGAGCTGTAGTTCAGGCTGGCTCTGAGCTCACTATGTAGCCCAGGCAAGCCTCGAACTCAGTAATCCTCCTGTCTCTGCCTCCTGAGTGCTGGGATGACAGGTGTGAGCCACCACGCCCAGCACTGTGGTATGTGGTATTGATTGCTGGTGGGCATGAGTCTCCACGGCCAGCATTCTATGTGGTTACCGGGATTGAACTCAGGACCTTGCGCTTGCGAGGCAGGCGCCGGAACCACTGAGCTAACCCTCCGGCCCTATATATATAATTTTGAGAGTCAGAGTCTAGGCTCAAATTTGTAATCCTTCTGCCTCAGCCTTCCAGGTGCTGAAATTATCAGTCTGTGCCACCGCACTCAGCTGCTACTTTTTAAAAATTCATTTTTTATTTTCCAATCATAATAATAGTTGTCTGTATTGATTAGTCTCATTGTGACATTTCCAGAAATGTATATATTGCGCTTTGTGTTCCATCTCCCCTGTTAGCCTTTACTCCCTCCTTTCTCACCAATCCCTCCTTCTTATTATCAGGGAAGGGAAGAATTGGAGAGAAAGGAGAGAGAGAATACAGGCTAATGATAATTTGTTCAGAGTTTTAATGGAAAATAACACAGAGGTTCTTCAAAAATTAAAAATAGGCCAACCCTGTGATCTAGCTATATACCACTCTTGGACATGTATCTAGAGGACAGAATTCAGCATATGAGAATGATATTACTTTTGATTTCAACACTGAATGCATTTATAGTGATGTGGACATCACAGCGCCCCATCATTGTGTCATAGAACATTGATCATTACATCCTACACCTCAACACTCTCCTGATGCCTGACCCTTTTCCACAGTGAACTTTGAGGCAATTCTCCTTGTACTATGCTCCTCTTCCTCTCCACTCCCCTAATTTAGGCCTATCTGCTTCACATTCAGATGTGGCCTTTGGCTTCAGTCTTGGGTTTGTCAAAATATGGCTGATGCAAATTCCTGCCTTCCTAACAGTGGCTGAGAACTTGACATGCACATTGCGTCTCTCTTCAGACAACTGCTCCCACATTCTGGTAATAGTCACCCTTGATCTTTTTCCTCCTCTCACTTTCCACATGGTGTCTCTTTGGATCACCTCCTGTACTTCCATGGGGAACACCTTCCTGCCCTGCTCATACCTGGAGTTTCCTTTGCCTCAGCACATCTCCAAACTATAGCCATAGATAGAATTTTTTAAACAGCCAGAGGTTAGTAGAGACAAAGTCCAGAGTACAGGCCAAAGAAATCTGCCAGCCATCAAATATTTTCATATGTAGTGTCAGTGCCAGGAGAACCAAGTTCTCAACAAGGCTCCTTCAGTCTCAATGGGGATGATTTGGTTGAAGAATGACATGTGGCTATAAAAAAAGGGGAGGGACTTCTTCTTGTCAAAGAAATGGGTTCCCAAGGCTGATCTCAAGCCAATACTTCTGTTGCAGAATTTTAAGAGATAGGAGAGACCAATGACAGTCAGAAGGACTTTAATAGGTGCACCTTGACTCTGTTGCACTCCTGTCCAAAAGACTGAGTGGAGAACAAAGGAAAGGTTCCAATTTTATACATTTCATTGAAGGGGTTGGTCTTTCTAGTGCAGCAAGTACGTTTACATGTAATAGGCCAAGAGCAGACAGTTTTGTAATTTAACCTTGAAAGAAGACAGAGCCTTGAGAATCTTGTGAGAACAAGATGATGTAAACTTTTTTATAGGGCATGGTTGTCAATTTCTCTATACCAAACAAGAAGTTACAGCTATGGGGGGTGGGGGTGCTGCCCAAGATTGAGAACTTGTTTTTCTTTAAATCCTGCTTCACTTCAAGTCACATAAGTGTGGCCATATGGTTCCAGTCAGTCAATGGCCTCCCATGGAGCCTGTGGCTCCTTGGAAGCAGCCAGCACTCCTTGGAGGTGCCAGTTATGGTCTTTTGTCAAAAGCATCAATGTCCTTGTTGTATAGATACATAGTGGTTGATGTGAATCTATGACAGGAAGCCCTATTAATTTGGTGATAAATCATATCATTAGCCGTTATCTAGCTTCTTTAAAGGTTGGGCACTGTCATCTTGTCACCCATGACATACTTCTCTGGCAATCATCGCTGGTGTGACTAGATTAATCATACCAAAATCTGGATGATCTCCAACCTACAGATTCTGAAACTCAGATTTTAAAAAATCACCTTCTTTCTAGTTAGCAGAGTGTGAAAAGGATAAGAAGTGTGCTTTGAATTGATGCTTGTGTCTGAGTTTACCTTTTTCATTAAAGATTTAGGTGGACTTCCCCTGCCACTTTAGTCCTGAGGAGGAGAAAAAGGAAGGGAATGTGATTATAAGCCAGCAGCTGAGTAATAATGGCTGCCTCTTAGCTTCTACTTGCTATGTCTGAGATACTGCACTAAGCTCTAATGGATACACTCACTTTTGTAACAACTCTATCAGAAAGAGAATATCATCTCTATGCTCCACACTGAGGCTGATAAAATTTAATGCCTTCTCAAGATCACAGTGGATTCCAGGTGTCTTGTGCTGGTGATGGTTGTGGTGCTAGTGGTGGTTCTGGGGATGGTGCCCAGGGCCTTGAGCATGCTAAGCATATCCTGTATTCTGCCACTGAGCTGTATCCCTAGCCTTTAGATCCAGAGTTTGAACCCAGGTCTCTCAGAGTTCACTGTATTGTGAAAGCTCAAGTTTCAATCTAGGAATCTTTCAAAAAAATGCAGATCTGGCTCAGTAGGTTTGGGGAAAGGTTTAAGCATTCGTTTCTCACTACTGGCCTGGGAACCCCTAACAGTGATATTTACCAGGATATAATCAGGCCACCAAGAGAAGTCTCACTTTACCCAGAATCTTGAGGTTTGTGTGAAATCCAGCATCAGCTCTGGGAAGACAGGTGAGGAAAGCCAGGTCAGCCCCAGGTGGCTTCACTCTCCAACTTTTTTCCCAGTCCACAGGCCCGGGAGCCCTGGCCATCTGCTTTCCCTCAGGGAGGATCTGCATTTTAACCTGGTGCAAAGCTCTGAGCTGAAGCAATCATCATTTGGGGATTTGAACAGGGTTGGAGAGGAAGGGAAGGATGCTTCCAAGTTGCCCAAATCACTAATTAGCTCTGAAAAACACCAGCCACAGAATGTCTCACATCCTCAAGAGAATGTGCCACCAAGACAGTCTCCAGAACCTTGCTGTGACTTGCCAAGAAGACAATGGTTTCCACTTGTCTATGCTTTTGGCTCTTCCCCTGAGGCAAAGCATGGCTCTTCCCACTTACTATGTTAATGATAGGCAAGAGTCTCTGCAAAGAGCAGATAGGACAGGTGGCTATTTGCAGAGCAGATAACCTGAGTGAGCATTCAGGACCGCCCACCATGGGCCAGGTAAACTGAATAAAGGTAGATCCTGCTCTGAGAGGGCCAGGCTGGTGGGAAACTGAAGGCTGCTTCAACATTTGGCCTAAGCAAAAATGTGTGTTTTGGAATAGAGACACTTATATTGAAAACAGGTGCTGTTTGGGCTTTTGACTGCTCTAAAAAATGGACCTTCTGAGGCCCACAGTGCTTTCCTGGCTCCAAAACTTCAGTCCTGCTGTAGGATTGGCTCCCTCTAAGGATAAGGCCTACTGGAGCCTCCATTCTGGAGGGGCTTCCTGAGGTTCACCAGGGAATAGAGCTGCTGCGGAGCTGCAGACTCTACCTAGTGGTGAGGAGGAAGAAAGGGAATGGGGCTGTTCTTATGGACAGCAAGGAACTCAACTTCTATCCTGTCAACATGTGTGCCCCGAGCTCCATGTGGACAAGTGATTTAGTAGCTGCAAAAATTACTCCAAGCCCCAGCTATATGCAAGGCACATGGAAGAGATAAAACAGGGTCTTCCATGCTGTTATAATTTAGACCTACAATAGCCCTGACACTCACATGTGTTCAGAGGTGGGGATTTTGAAAAGTAATTGGATCGGGGGGGCACTATATTTATCAGAGGATTAGTCAGTCCTTGTTGAGTGCATAGCTGAATGTGCTGTTGAGGAGGTAGGGCCCAGATGGAGCAGGTGGGTCACTGGGGGTGTGATCTGGAAGGGTGGGTTCTTGCTCCCAGCTCCATCTCTTTCTCTGCTTACTGGCTGCCATGAAGTGAGAAGCTTTCTTTTGCCTGGCTCTTTCACCATGTTTCTGCCTTGGAGCCAACCAAGCATGGACTAGACCTTGCAAAACCATGAGTCAAAATAAAACCTCTCCTCCTTTAAGTTGTGGATGTTGATTATTTTCCCCCAGCAAGTGGTATAATGTGGGCTCTTTTAGATTGTTCTTTAAAAGCTTGCTGTAGTTTAATGGGGGTAAAAGTAAAATAAATACACTTGTTCATTTCTTAGTTCATTTATTCATCCTTTCCATAACAGAGACAGAGACAGAGATAGAGAGACAGACAGAGGCAGAGGCAGAGACAGAAACAACCAGATAAAAGAGTGGATTAGCTTGCTTATCAACCAACATCTGCTTATTATCTTTGAAATGTGTATTTTTTATAAAATGGAGTATCGCTCAGCCATAAAGAATGATAAATTTGAGTCATTTATACTCAAATGGATGTGCCTTGAGGACATACTTGTAAATGAAATAAATAGGACACAGATGGATAAATACCATATCTTGTCTCTACTATGAAAAACCAAAGGTGTCAATGAATGCCCAAATCTATGATAGGTAATGTGAAATAGAAAGAAAATGTGCAAAAGGAAAAGGGAAAGGGTGCGTATGGGAAAGTAAAGAAGGGAAAGAAAAAGAAGTTGGTAGTTAAAAAAAAAAAAAAAGGAAACAGGGGCCGGGATTAGCTCAGTGGTTCTGATGTCTGCCTTGTAAGTGCAAGGTCCCAAATTCAATCCATAGTACCCACATACTACAATGCTGGATGTGCTGACCCATGCCCACCAGCAATCAGTACCATATACCACAGTGCTGGGCATAGTGTAATCACACCTGTCATCCCAGCACTCGGGAGGCAGAGGCAGGAGGATTACTGTGAGTTCAAGGCTTGCCTGGGCTACATAATGAGATCAGGGCTACCCTGAAATACAAAGTAAGACCATGTCACCAAAAAAAAAATAAATAAAAGGAAACAACGCTCATGTATATAATGGGTGGGCTGGTAGGGAGGGCAAGGAAAGGGAAAAAATGAGAATCAAGATGTATCATGTGCAGGTACAAATTCTTAGCATTGAATGTGATCATAATGTATGTATAGAATGTATCGATAAACTCAATAAAGAAAAAAATTTAAAATACACCCTTTTTACTTTTTCTCTGCAAACCATTTCCTCTTTTTTACTCTGAGGATGATTTTCAAGTGCAGTCCAAAATTAAGCCAAAGCCAGTATGCAAACCTTTAATCCTAGTACTGAGGAGGCTGAGGCAGGAGGATCAACACCAGTTTAAGGTCAACCTGGGTTACACAGAGTATTCAAGCCCAACTGGAACTCCACAGGGAGACCTTGTCAAAAAATTAAAAAAAAAAAAAGGCCAGAAAGTGATCTGTTCAAGGCTTGCTACCTCTAAACAAAATTTATTCTATTGCTATGCCCAGTAACCCATAATACCCTCTACTAGCCTAAGTCATTTACTTTTTAATATTTTACCATTCTTGTTATTTTTGGAAAACCAACCCATTTCATTATACACTGGTTATGATTGGTCGGTGTGGGACTTAACTGACTTCCTGTGGGTTGGAGCAGTAGGTATGCTGGTCCCCCCGGCAGGGACAGGGCTCAGACAGACCGGAAGGAGGGTTCACCCCAACCACCATTCCTATTCCAGAAGGTACATTCAGAGCAAGGAAACTGCTATGTTTAGGTAATGAGTGGGTGTTAAAAAACAATTCCTAAAATCCCCACTAGTTCTAAATTTCAGTGATTTCAAGACCACTTTAGTGGATTGTATTAGTTAGATTCAGTTGGAGGGCAGCTAGAAGCCTTATAAGTAGATCCTACTGTTAACATCACTTTTTTTCCTGAGACTATATCAGACTCTCTTGCCCAAGCTGGCCCCAAAATCTCAAGGGAATCTCCTGCCTCAGCCTCCCAGAGTAGCTGGGACTTTGGGCATGTGCATCACACCCAGGTTTGCTAAGGATTTTTAACGTGGCTTATATTGAAGGGTTGTGAAGAAAATGAAGAGAATAAAATTTACCACGAGATTTTCCAGTGTGTTGGGTCACATCCGGCTCTATGTTGGGATTAGTGGCATAACTGGGGAAAATACCTGCGAGATTTTACAGAGTTATTGGTCTCAAATGCTCAGTGGAATGCAGCAATTACAGAATCGCTGATGTATACAAATCCTGAGGAATTTACAGGTAAGTGTGTGCTGGGTGTCCGGCCATGAGGAGGCAATTCTCTGAATTAAGTCACAAAGCCAGGCGCTTCCCCTCCACCGCTTTGCTTCTGTGAAAGTCAGGCAAACTCTGCGCGGCTGCCTCAGCCCATTATGATGTGCTGTAGCCCTGCTGCCTCTGCAGCAGGTGGGTCTGAGCCTGGAGCAGACCACAGAGCTGTGTAGCCGGGACATCTGAGATTGGATGGAAGTCATTTAGTTTATGACCATTTTGGAGTCTTAAATACTCACGAAACCAAATGGGTCTTTTTAATTCTGTTGTGGAGTTAGTTGGGTAATGGCTTTAAATTCCATTTTGCTCTAGCTGGGGACACATGTTCGTGTTTCTGTTTGGTGCATTCTGCACTTGATTTTCGCACTTGGCTCCTAGAGAGGTACTCTTCACAATGTCCACCAGGGGACCATTCTTTGGCCATTTTATCTCTCGTAACCTGTCAGTCAGTGACCAGAGTAGACTCTTTTCTTTCTTTTTTTTTTTTTTTTTTTTTTGAGACAGGGTCTCACTTTGTAGCTCAGGCTGGCTCTGAGCTCACTATGTAGCCCAGGCAAGCCTGGAACTCAGCAATCCTCCTATCTCTGCCTCCCGAGTGCTGGGATTGCAGGCGTGAGCCACCACGCCCGGTCAGAGTAGGCTCTTTTGATCATTGTCACGGACTGAGTAGTAGGCGCTGCTGTGAAGCCCGCACGACCAGTACCTGGAGGTCACCTCCTGGCTCAGGCAAGACCAGAGGCCCAAGGACAGTCTATATTACATGTGACAGAAAAATGAGAAGGGAAGCACTTCATATACCATTTAGGAAGATTTCTTTATGTGTAGGTAAAAAACCATACACTGCGGGTTTGCCTTTTCTAGGGCATATTCACAGTAGTAACCTAAGCCATGAGTTAATGAGACCACTTGAGACCTCTAAATAGTGTTTCAAAATGAAATCTTCATGTAATTAGCCATTCCATGTGTGTGTGTGTGTGTGCATGCGTGCGTGTGTGCTTTCCTTAGTTACTCATTTTTAAATTCAAATGGAATTTGTCATATGTGTAGGTGAACATTTTGAGAAATAAAGAGTAAAGGGAAGGGGTAGCAAAATATTAGGTCCAAGCACAGTAAATGTGTTCTGAATTTTTTGTCCTAAGACCCTGAAAAGAGAAATGAAGTTTTGCCTTCATCAAGTTTATTAGGTTTTCTGATTTTAGAAGAGGATAAACTGAGTTTTCCCTTTCCAACTGTTAAGTTAGAATTTAAACTGAGGTCAACTTCATCTTCTTGGACATAGAAAACATTTTCCAGGCAGAGTATTTTAAGGCACAACTTTCCTGGGAAATAAAAATCTTGTAGCAAATGCCTCCCTCCTTCATGCCATGGCAAATAAGTTGCTGATAAAACATGGGCATAAAAACATAAGTACCTGTTCATAAGAAGTTCCAGGAAAGAACAGACAGGGAAGAAGGAGAGATGAGCACAGCCATGTGTCCTTAGCCTGTGCAGTTCCCTAGACCCAGACTAAGTAGCTGGGATCACTAAACCTGTGTCTTGTTGAATCCCATTTAGCAAGTTACACGGCTACAAGGAGGGACCAAAGCTCTTTGGATGGGGTGGACACTGCTTAGGAAATGCTTACCAAACTCAGAGTGAACTAGCTGATTTAATGTTCTTTAGTAAGTGCTGAGGAGGGCAACACTTTGAGGAGAACTATCAAAGTATCTTCTAAAAGGACAGCAGAGTATTACAAACTCAGATTTTACAAACCTAGGGATTTGGCCTGGAAGGTAGCTGACTGTGAGACCATTTGAGAGAAACCAGTACTTTGCATTTATAGCTCCTCTGTACTGGATTTGTCAATAACAGAAATGACCTAAAGAATCTCCTGAGAGCACTGCTCTGTTATAGAATACATAATTATAGCGGAATGCTGAGACTCGTGTTCAAATTGTATTTTGTTACACTGACTTCCTTCAGACCTAAAGTGAGTCTGATATAGCCAGCTTTAAACATGAAATGAGCTCTCTGGAGAATTCATTTTCCCAGGATCTTTGAATGAAATGGATACCTCTATGGTATTGTTTTCTCCTGGGGTTTACTTGGAGTGAGAACAGAGAGGCTAAAGAAGTGTAAGCTCCTCTTTTTCTGTGGAGTAGAGATCAAGCAGATAAGTGCCAGGGATCATCAAGAAGCAAGGGCCCCTTCACAGCAGGAATGTGAGCGTGAGCAGGTCAGTTCTCCCAGCTCTTGATTTTCCAATGTCTCGGGTTGAGAGTTTGCTTCAGGAGATGCTATAATTCACATGTACAGAATCGGACAAGCTGTGCAAAGAGGGCAAAAAGAACAGCCCTCTTCACTTGGGACCCGAGTAGATTTGGTGAAGATTGTCTTTGCATACATCACTCCTTGAGAAAGTGTTGATCAGAACAGGTTCTGGAATGTTCCATTCTGCTCCAGGTTGAGGGGGTCGTTGATCAACTTCCCTTGTTCAGTGTTGTTCTGCCAGAGCACACCTCCCTCAAGGTTAGCGTCCAGCCCAAGTTCCATCATTCTTTTCTGATGAGAATCCCAGAAGACAATGTAGTTTAGGACACACAGAAGATCAGCAGAATTTAGAGCTTATAAGCAAAGAAATGTACCTCTATCTAGGACCAGAAATCTGGAGAAGAGGGCACCACAGCTTTGTAAGTTACAGGGGAACTGGAGGTATTCAAAAGCAAACTGAGGCACCATAAAAGTTTTAAGAGTTTATCTTGGCAAACAAGGATTAAGAATTGGGCAGCTCGAAACTGTCAGTATTTTAGGAGCTTCACCATGTGAGCATATTGGGAAGACCTTCATAGAACAATAAAGGAAAGGAAATTATTTGGGTACAGTCATAACAGTAGGCTTATTTGGCGTATCCCATTGAAGAATGCACAGTTCTGTAACATTAAGTTTGTTAACTACTTCTGATTGAGTAGTTTAAGTTTTTTTGTTGTTTCAGTTCTGGTTTTTTGTTTTCCGCTTTTGCAAGAAGTAGGTCAAGCTGGGCATGGAGGCACATACCTGGAATCCTAGCAGTCCAGGAAGCTGAGGCAGGAGAATTGCAAACTTGAACAATTTAGCAACTTGGTAAAACCCTGTCTCACAATAAAAAATGAATAAAGGACTGGGGGATATAGTTCCGTGCAGAGGCCTTGGGTTCAATAAAAAGAAAAAAATAAAGAGAGAGAGAGAGGCAAAAAATACATCACAAGTTAAGACTCCACTTATGTTTGCAATGTAAGCAAGGTTAAGGTCACTTGTGAAGCCTCTCTGATTTTGTCTGCTCAAGGCTTCTTCGGGCCTCATGTCCATTTTAATTTAACAAAGGTCAGGATCAGCAACTCATTATGAACTATCCTAGGCTGTCATTTGCATTTTTTTTCAAGCTCACTGTTGAAAAGGACAATCCTAGCTGTAAATTCAGTCATGTTCGGGCCTTTTCATTGTCTTCTTGACGTCTTCAATTAAAAACCCCCTCCAGGTGCTGCGCAGAAGCAAGAGCACTATGGCTTTTCCTCCTTCCCACCAGCGAATAGCTCTTCTTGACCTTGGCCGCTCGGAGCTTTCCTCTTTAACCTTTTCAAGTCCAGTAGTGGGCAGGCTCCACATTCTTTTCTAAAAATGCAAAAGCCACCTGTTTGATACCATAGTCCAGAATTTTGCTGGGGCTCAGTGTCAGGCTCCCTGCTTTGCAGTTTCCGGAATCCACCCATATGTGCATTTATATTTAGTTGCCACCATCAACATTTTCCACCTCTTACATGTTTAGCCAACTTTTGTGTGGGCTGTTGCTTTGACCTTGCGTGAAGTTCTAAGCATGCTCAGGACCCAAAATAAGGAACTGTTCACTACAGTCAGCACCTCTTTGACTTATTTCATTGCGGTTGGTAATGGTAGGGATCCGAGTCAGGCGTAGTATGGAGAGGGACAGCTCCTCTCCTAGAGGCTGACAGACTGGAGTTGGTTAATGGTTTTTGTGTGGGTGGAGAGTCTTGCTAGCTGCAGTTTGGGGTTTTGGCTCCTGACAGACTCGCTCCCCTCCAGATGCACAGCCAGGCCCTTTGCTCTGTGGGAGCCATGTGGGCTGGAGGCCTGGGGACTGGCCACAGCACTGGAGAAAAAGCCAGCTATCTGAATGGGACAGAGATGGTGGGAGGGTCGATTCCCTGTTTGGAGGAGGAAGAAATCATGCTGTACCAGTTCCTGTTGGTGAGCATCCGGGACAGATTAGTAGTTTTGCTTCACCTGCAAAAGCACTGCTGGCGGAGGCGAGCCTTCAGGAACAGGGTGCTGTGGAGAGAGGGGTCGAGAGCATGGCTGTGTATTTTCTTAAACTGAGCAGTAAAGCCCAGGAAATTCTGTGTACCGCGTTCAAGAGAAAGAGGGAAATGGGGAGAGGGATGCAGAGAGGGAGAGGGAGAGGACCAGAGACAGGAGAGACAAGTCAGACTTGGATTACGAACTCCAGAGGGGAGGCACCCACTTGTGCCTTATTCATGGTAGTAGCCCCAGTGTCCAGGAATGTACTTGACACACACAGAGAAGGAGCTCAGCAAGCGTTCGTTGATGAATGGCGAGAAGCTGAGGGTGAAGGGTGCAGCTGGATAAGCACGCTTGCGCTCAGGGACTGACCCAAGCCACAGGGCAGCGGGACTAATTTTAGACCCCACCTGCTGGTGGAAATCGGGCCCCAACTATTCTGCTCAGCTTCATCGGGATTAGTGTGTGCTCCGTTACAAAGTTGCAGAGAACAGATGGGGAGCTTCAAGAGAGCAGAGACCATGGCTGTCTTACTTGTTTTTGTATCCACAGCACCAGGAACAGTGTGAGGCACATAGTAAGAGCTCTAAAATACCTGCTGAGCTGGGAGAGCTGGATCTGTCTTGGCCCATATACTAATATGCCGTGAGATGGGCAAATGATTGCTCCCTCTGTGAGCGTCCATTCCCTCACATGGGTGCCAAAGGGACCGCTGCTAGCAAAACCCCTCCACTTCGCATGTCCTGGGATTACAGCCGAAGCACTTCGTTTCCCAGAACTGCGGGCGGGCTGGGCTCAGCTACATCCACAGGAACTGCCGGAGCAGCACGAACTCCTGTTGCAGGAGAAAGGCAGCTGCCTATTTGCAATCGCTCTGCACAGATGCCACTTGGGTTCTCTTGGCAGTTTCAAGTTTGCTTTCTTTTAGCCGGAAAGCAGCAAGACTGATCCGGAAGCATTTCCATTTGTTTATCTCCCAGGAAGCACACTGAGCAGGCCTTAAACTCCCACCTGCCGGGGGCTAGGCCTGCTGGCTAACGCTCCCTTAAACAGGGGAGGGTCCCTTAGGGCTTTCTAGGTGCTCTGAACAGTCCAGTGTGTCTGTTCTGATCCAGGCAGCCTGCTCACAGGGGTGTCCTCACCTGAGCCTTGAGGTAACTCTGTACAGAGAAGCAGCTCCCTGTGCCTCCCTTCCAAAGTCTCCCAAAGAAGAGTGAGGATCTCAGGGGCCCAGTTTTCCTGTTCAGGGAAACAACTCCCCCACCCTGCCTGCCCTGTACCAGCTCCCGTGCTAGGTTCCCCCACTGATGGCCTGGAGCCAGATGGGGGCGGGGGCTCAGTCACCTGAGGAGGTTTATTGAAGACTGGTCACCATGTCACAGAAAAATATATATATATATTTGTAACATCTGAGAAGTTGCTTGAGAATGTGCCATGGGATCCCTCCGGGGAGGCTATAGCCTTGCTGGTGGCCCAGGGCTGTGTGTTGTTGACATCTTTAAGGTTCAAGGGCCCTTAGAATTGTCCAGTTGACATTAAAGTGGGGACAGGTATCACTGGCCAGGTTCACTGAGGTGCTCAAACAGGATTCTTAGAAATGTAGCATTTGCTCAGCAAGCGATTGGCCCTCACTGACCCTGCTGATTGGGGTGCAACTTGTAGTGTCACCTTCCAATGCGGTGATGAGGCGCCATGCTATAATCTGAACTGTACTCATTCCAAATTGAAAGTTTACCTCATTGTGGATTT
This sequence comes from Thryonomys swinderianus, assembly GCA_004025085.1. NCBI lineage: Eukaryota > Metazoa > Chordata > Mammalia > Rodentia > Thryonomyidae > Thryonomys > Thryonomys swinderianus. Next base: position 27,625 of record PVIC010003923.1, on the reverse strand, counting down.
TCCATTTGGTTTCTGCCCCATCCAACCTCCCCCAAAGGATTGGAGGCGGCTTTCTTTCCTAGTTAAATTTCAAAGCAGGACCACATTGAAAGACCTTTTCACATCGCCAGTAGCAGCAGGAGGCATGGCCTGACTGCAAAAGGAGGGCCGTGCCCCCAGTTCTGGTTACTGAACTATTCAAGATGGCGAGGATTTACAGGCACCTGTGTGCACAGCTCTGTGGGGCCACAAAAGAGAGAAAAGCTGGCTCGGATCTTTTTGCCTTGTCCACTCCACTCATGGGGTCTTGGGAACTTTAACGGGGAGGAGAGAACAAAGGTGAGACCCTCAGGACAAAAGCGAACATGCGGCAGTTAGGAACTCAGGAGCCTCCTGTAGGAAGTGAAGACTCAGCGACCCTTTTAGCAATCACTGCTGGCTTGCGTTTGCTAAACTGGGTCCACGAAGGCCCAGGGCTCCCCAGTGCTGTGTTGGGGGCGAAGTGGGGCGAGAAAGCACAGGAGAAACGCTCACTTCTTAGGTAAAGGCTGGAGTTAGACAATGGAGGCTGAGGGAGAACTTTAAAAACTTGTTTTTAGACCTATTATTTGTATATTAAATAGCATGAGCGTTTTAAAACTGAAAACACGAGATTTTAAAGAAACCCCATGCCTATAGCAGGCTGCTTCAGATTACAGTTTGAACCAGCTTTTCTACCCCCTCTCCGTGGTACTTGCATGAGCTTTTAGTGGTAGTTCAATGAGGAAATTTAAGATGCTCTAAAGTGATTGTACAACTCAGCACTGGCCAACAGAAATGCGATGCATGCCACATGTGTAATTGAAATTTTTGAGTTGCCACATTAAAAAAGGAAAAACAAAAGAAACAGGTGAACTTAATTTTAGTGATATAGTTTCTTTTACCCAGTAGAAGCCAAATGTTATCATTTCAACATGTAACCAATATTTTAATGAACTTCCAAAATTCTCTTCTGGTGCTGTGTCTCTGAAGCCTGGGATGTATTTTACACCGGCGCACATTTCAAGTCAGACCAGCACTTCAAGTGCTCAGTAGTCCCTTGTGCCCAGTGGCCACTATACCGAACAAGGTTGCCTTTACCTGAGGAAATAAATCCTTGCCCTAAGTTTACAGTTTTCTGTTCTGCCTTCCTAAACTTCTCCACACCAGTCTGGCTTCGTAACTCAGACCCTTACCCTTTCCTTCCTTCATGGCATGAGCATTTTCTTACCTGAGTGACAGGCGGGCAGACAGCGAGACACCCATGCGCGTGGCCCATGTACCGTTTGCTAAGGTGCCACGGACCTTCCACATCCTTTCCACAACCACTCTCCCAGCCCCACACAGACCACGGTGCTCTCTCCTGTGGCCTGTCGCTCCAGGACGCAGCCTCCCAGCCTTAGGAGGTGTGATCTGAAAACATGAGAAATGTTTAAACGTTCAGAGTTAGAGGACAAGCCATGGGGCCATTAGTCTGCCTCAGAATAGCCCCTTGCTTAGAGGTACACATGTCCCATTGTTCTTGTCCCTTTCTGAAGGAGTTCTAGAAAAGTCCTCTTTCATGAGTGTCCTTAGTTGTGCTCTTGTGGCTACCTTGAGGTCCTGAATCGATTCAAAATATTACCCTTTCATGCTCATTTTTACTTTGAGGAAGAGTCAGAAGTCACATGGTCCCAGATCTGGTGAATCAAGTGGATAAGGTCACTCGAATGTTTTTAGTTGCCAGAAATCACTATAAACATTTGATCAACCTTGGGTGATCGAAACATACTCTGAAATGTTTAAATAAAGAATATGAAGGCCTTCTAAGACACATTACCATTATTCCTCACAAAATATTCAGAATATTCCCTCTCTCTTTGAATGTACTTGTCACTTATCACATTATTCTTCACAATATTTTTTTACTGCAGCAAGTTTATTTTTAATTTAAATGTTTACCACATTTTCTGACCCCTCAGACAAACCAGATAGACTAATCCCCGGTCAGAAATGGATGAGTAGAGATGGGTTCATGGGGGAGACTTCCCCCGATTCCCATACCAGACCACTGCACACATAGTCATGCGCTTCTTTCGGAGACCTTCTGGACAAAAAGCCTTAACCCATGTTTTGACTGTAGGAAGTGTTACCTACCTAGGCTGAAACAATGGGAAGCAACCCCAAAGTGTGTGTGTGTGTGTGTGTGTGTGTGTAGGGGGGTGTTAAATGCTCACTGTTCGTCAGAATGAGAAAATGCAGGGATGATGACAAGATGAGGAAAGTCACCCATAATCTCTCTACCCAAAGCTAAGCTCTGTTTGTACAATTTTCTTCCTGCCAAGGGCTCTTGATGGCTGTCATGCCCTTGCAAGGAGGTCTGTTCCCTTCAGGAGCACAGGGCAGCGACGCCTGCCTACTCGCTACCTGAAAGAACTTCCCAAGGAAGGGGTCCTTCCCACAGGAACCCCTCCTCCGGACCGGAATGGAAACGGGACTGTCCTGCGATTCCCTGCTCTGAGTCCAGCGCGGCCTGGGCTTGCCCTCCTTGGGACGGCCGGCTGCAGACCTGGAGCCCGGCTCGCTGGGCCGTTGCGCGCACACACAAGCCCCGGCTGCGGAAGCAGGAAGGACTGTGGCGGGGGCTCACATTGTCCCCTTCGGAGGCTGGGGCAGCCTGCGGAGGTTCCTTGACCCCAGTGGCCCCAGGCTGACCCCCTGCCGAAGGAGAGGAGCCAGGCTGCCAAGAATGCAGTGGAATCCCGCTGAGGCTGGAGCCTCGGTCGAGAAAATGTGCGGAATGCCATTTGTTAAGACACACTGGCTTTTGCACAGAAGAGCTCTCTGGGCTTCAACAAAGGTGGGACGCATTGTTTCAGGACTAAGGGTCGGATTCAAGTGCACTTCAGCCTGTGTCAAAAGGAGCAGGCCAGCTCATTAAAAACAAGGCGAAGCCGCGGCGCAGCGGAGATGACTTGAACTTGACGAAGTTCCCACCCTGTCTCAATTTTGTGTCTGATGTCAAATCTGATGTGAAACAACAAGAGTAATAACAAGACGGACCCTGCGGCCGGCCTCGAGGGGGGTATTCTGACATGGATAAGTCCACTGTGATGTACGGCCGGTGGAAGGAAAATATTCAGAAATTAACCCTCTTTAAAAATCAGAATTGTTGGAAAACGGCTTCATTGTGCTGTCACTAAGTTCAGGGGGTGGAGTTTTGGGGAGGGGGAGGGGGTTGCTGACGGGAGACAAACGCCGAGGTGAAATCCACACAGGACCGGGCCGGCTAACGATCTGCCTCGTCCTTCGGTGTCAGTAAACCTTTTACCATCACGCCCTTTTTCCACCTGGAGAAATGAAGTGTAGCACTGGACATAACTCTGAAAGTGTGGGGCGCACCGCGGTGAGTGAGGAGATCCAGCCACCACGAGGTGGGGGCCAAGCCCACAGTGGGGCAGCTAACATAGTAGAATAACATTAATAAATATCATAGCTGACAGGAATAGTGCTTCTTCTGTCCCAGTGACTGTGACAAGGGCTTTGAACATCTGATCTCATTACAACAGTCACACTCGTTAAGGGAGGCACTATTCTTCCCACTCTACAAATGAGGAGTCTGTGGCACTTGCCTAAAATCACACAGCTCGTGTGTTCTAGAGCACCTTGAACCCAGACCTCCCCAGACCCTAATCGCGGTACCCATCTGTCACCTTTTTCTCCTTGCCAGAGTGGAACGGACATTGGTGATATGTGGATAATTGTTCCCACAAAGCTCTGTTATGTTTGGCTCCAATCCAGATTTTTTTTTTTTTGCACTGTGTGTGTGTGTATGCGCACTCATGTGTGCATGGGGAGATGGTAGTAGTGGGAGGCGAAGAGATTAATAATGTTATTATCAAAATAGTATCGTACATTATCAGTGCAGTGATAATGTCATTCCTCACCTCACTGTTCCTATGTTGTGGGGTGACAGACACATGTAGACACTGTATGAGGAGGAATGTACACTGGGCTGTGGGTGGCACTGGAAACTACTGGCAGAGCCAAGGTCTCCGTTTCACGCAGAAAGACAGGGAAGGAGGGAGCCAGGGAGCTGGGGGCTGGGCTGCCCAGAGCAAGGTAAGGAGAGGGTGGGAAGTCTGATGGGAATGGGAACGGAAAGTGGGGGAGGGGATTCAGAGAATGAAAGGTCTGAGTCTAGAAAAATAATTAGATCCTTTTTTTTTTTAATTTTAGTTTTTTGAGACAGGGTCTCGCTTTGTAGTTCAGACTGGCCCTGAGCTCACCGTATAGCCCGGGCAAACCTAGAACTGAGCAGTCCTCCTTCCACTGCCTCACGAGGGCTGGGATCACACCACGCCCGGCACAGCCTGATGTTTGAAAGGAACGCTGAGGCCTTTCCTTCTGATTGGAACCATTGGGAACCACTGAATGGTTTTGAGGCTGACCACCAACGGTGAAGCCATGTTTCATGCCTTTTATGACTATGTAGACGAGGGACTGAGGGAAAGTGAACATCGGAATGCAGAAGGGTGGTCCTGAGTTCCAAACTGAGTAAGAGGTACCTGGTATTTCCTATCAACTCCAAGATGTGCCTCCAACCCGCCATCTTGAGATTTCAATTTGGAGGAGTAAAATCTGAGAAATGATCTATTTGCTTTTTTTGTTTTTTAACAAAGAAATGGACAAGGCCTATTAGAGGGGATCCCTACCCACTTGAGCAATACCTATTTTATTAGTTTCCTATTGTTGTTGTAACAAAGTACCATAAGGTACTTGACCCAAATTTATGATCATAACAATTCTAGAGATCAGAAGTTGCTAAATTAAAGCACCCCCCCATGCTGCTATCCATCTGGGTGCTGCTTCCTCTCCTTTCCCTGCAGCCATAGCAGGAGCTTCCTCTCTCTCTCCCTCTGACCTCCACTTCTGTCAACACGCCTCTTTCTCAGACTCTGATCTTCCTCTTTTCCTTCCTGTAAGGATGCCTGTGACGACATGGGTCCCCTTGGAACAGCTCCCGGAGCCAGGGTCTTTGGTTTAATCACACCTGCTGAGTTGCCTCTGCCCTGTAAAGGTACAGTTACTGCACAGGCTTTTCCACATCACCCATTTCTCAAGCACCTTAAAGAAAAATGGGAGTTTGTCAACTATAACTTTTCAAGTATTTTTTCCACTGCTCCTCAGTACTTGGTGAAACTGGTGGAGACCTTCTGTGCCTATCGTGGTGCTGTCCTGACCCTCCCCCACTGCTCATGGATGTCACTGACAATGGGGCATGGTCACTGACCTCAGAAGTGAGCCATTTGGGAGCCTGGCCGGGTCACTGCCAAGCTCAGAATTAAACCTCAAAAGGTATTAATTCAAAGGCTTCCATTGAGCTTCTGATCTTTGTTTTTTTGGCTAGGTATATAGCCACAAATGGTTGAACTGGTCCTACCCCTAAGGTGCTCCCAATCTTATGAAAAAGACACACAGAATAATAATGCAACAAACAACACCATATGACCAGTGCCCCTATGGTGATATAGCAGCCAGACTGTTGAATGAACGTTGCCCTTGGGGAGGCATGGAGAGACTAAACTGACCTACTGGAAGAAATGATTGGGCTCTGCCAACATCTATGGAAAATTTTTAAATTACCCTAAATATTTTATACATATGAACTCACGTAATCTTCACAACTACCATTATGCCCATTTTACAGATGAGAAAACTGAGGCCCAAAAAGAGAAATTAAGTGACTTGCCCAAAGTGATACAAATGGCAAGTGACAGAGGTAAGATCGATATCCCAGCTGGAGGGCTTCAAAGGCTACTTTTAACCCCAGTGCTCAACACTTCTGAACAAAGATGCTACCCCTGGGTTGGCAGATCCCAAGGCTAAAGTGGATCTGTTGTCTCTAACTTGTCTCTGAAGGCTTATCTTGGCAATGCCCCTGTTCTGGGGCCTGCCATTCTCTTGCCCAGCCCAGGGATGGGGGGGGGGGCGGGGTGCTGGCAGGCTTCCTGGGAGGAACCGTGGCTGCACAGCAGTCCTTGGAAATGACTGGCCTTGCGCCTCAGCTATTTTCATCTGTCTCTCTAGCCACAGGGAGCGGTGGACTGCAATTGGCTTTCTTGTTTTATCTAAAGGGGGAGAAAAACCATCAAGGCAACTAGGATGGTGCGAAGAAAAATCCCACGATGGCTTCCCTGCCGAGAAAGTAAAGTGCTTTCGGCGCTCTCTACGGAGCCTCCTCATCCTCCACTTGTGGGTTTGACAGGAAGTTGGCTCAGATAAGTATCCTGACTGCGTGGTGGACTCCTCACTCAAACCCCACCCATGTGGACTTCAGAAAGGGTTGAGTTAAGCGTCTTCGGCTTGAGCTCTGAAGAAACGGTTTGCAGAGCAAATTAATAGTGTAAACTGGAAGAATTAAAGAGAACAAACGACTCCGTGCCCCTCAAGCACTGCAGATGTATATGCTGACTTTCAAAATGTGCTGATTAAAAATCATTCCAACTCACGCAGTGGGTCCTCTGAGGAGTTCTGCGCAGTCGTTTTGTTCGGCTGTGTCTAACAACTGTGTGGAAATAACCTTGGAACGAGCTTGTGGGGTCTGGCACACCCCACTTCTGTTTTAGATCACTTTGTGTATGCATAGAAGCTTTAGGGCTTTAGTATTCCTTGACGTTTAGTTTAGTTATTTTATCAACTGTTTTCAAAGGGTCTTTAAAAGACTTCTCCCCCCCCTCATATTTCATGGTATTATTTGAGCTAAGTGTGTTTTGAATATATTGCAGCTGAGCCTCTGGAAATAAAGCGGAAGGTTTTGGCCGGTGTGGTCTCCAGGCCCCACGCTGGCCTTCCTCCAGACAAATACCCGCTCCCACCCCCGCCCCCGCACCTGGGGCTGACAGTGTCCTTCGTGTTCATGTCTCTTTGAGGAGAATCTTACAGGCCTGAGGGAAGGAGCCCTTCCGATTTTTTTCTAAAGTTTCTAACAATGATTTCAGTTATACAAGTAATGCCTGAGAACAGTTTCGCTGTTTATAAAGAAGAAAGAAAAATATTTTCTTTTTTCATTTCCCTATCCTATTGTTTTGGCTTAGATTTTTATTTAATTTTTAATTATAGCAGTGAACCCAGGACATTGAATTACCATCCTAACAATTTTTCAGTGTTCGGTTCAGTAGTGTTAAGTATTCCCTCTGCTGTGCAACTGATCTCTAGAACTTTTTCATCTGGCGAAACTGAAACTCTATGCCTGTTAAATGTCAGTTCCTCGCATCCCTCCACCCAGCTCTTGGTAACCACAATTTTCCTTTCTGTTTCTGTAATTTTGCTAATTTAAATACCTCATGTAAGTGGATTTCCAGATTATTTGCCTTGTTTTGTGACTAGCTTATTTTTTTTTAGCATGATGTCTCCTAGGATCAACCGTGCTATTGTGTATAGAAGGGTGTTATTCTCTTTGAAAGCTGAATAATATTCTATTGCACGTCTGTACTACATTTTCTCTATCCATTTGTCTGTCCATGGACATTTGGGTTGCCTCCCCTCTTGGCTATTGTGAATAATGCTGCCATGAATATGGGCGTGGAGGATCTCTTTGAGATCCCGTTTTGAATTCTTGTTTTGTTTTTTTACATTGAATTCTTTATTGGTACATTTTATACACAGCTCGCAATCACACACAACATTGGAGAATTTGTACCAGTATATGACACAAGTTAATTCTCATTTTTACCCACCCACCCCCTATATACATGCTCTTTTATTTTCTTTCAGAATCATATTTATTCCTTCCCCTCATTATGTTCCCACACCATATTCCCTTTGGAAATTGCTTATTTCATGTAAACTATCACACATTCTAGAACTCATTTACATTTACAGGTGCTCATATTGAAGAAAAGATCTGGTATTTGCGTATCTGTGTTCTATTTATTTCACTTATTAGTGTGTCCTCCAGGTGTGTCCATTTGCACATAAATGAATGAATCTTGTTCTTTATGGCAGAGTAATACTCCATTTAAAAAAATAAACACACACACACACACACACACACACACATCTTCTTTATCCAGTCTCCATTTGATGGGCATCTGGGTTAGACATTTAGAATTATTCACCTAGAAGTGGGATTGCTGGCGCTTATGATACGTGTATTTCTAATCTTTTGAGGAAACTCCGTGCTGTTTTCCACAATAGATATAGCTGTTTTTACATTTGTACCAACAATGTATAAGATTCCTATTTCTCTACGTCCTTGCTGACAGTTGTTATCTTTCGGTATTTTGATAATAGCTATCCTAACAGATATAAAGTGCTATCTCACTGTGTTTTTTGTTTTTTGTTTTTTGGTTTTTTTTTTTTTTTTTTTTTTTTTTTTTTTTTTTTTTTTTTTTTTGCTTTTTGGAGACAGGGTCTCACTTTGTAGTTCAGGCTGGCCCTGAGCTCACTATGCTGCCCAGGCAAGCCGCCGCGAACCCAGCAATCCTCTTGTCTCTGCCTCTCGAGTGCTGGGATTACAGGCGTGAGCCACCACGTCCTGCATTGTGGTATGCGGTGTTGATTGTTGGTGGGCGTGAGTCTCCACGCCCAGCACTGTATGTGGTTACCGGGGATCGAACTCAGGTCCTTGCGTTCGCGAGGCAGGCGCTGGAACCACTGAGCTAACCCTCCGGCCCCTCACTGTGGTTTTGATTTGCAGTCCTCTGAAGATCAGTGATGTTGCATACCTTTTCATTTATATGTATGTCTTCTTTAGAGAAAAGCCTATTTTACTTCGCTGCCCATTTTAAAATTGGGTTATTATCTTAATTATTATTCTACTATCAAGTTGTAAATTTCTTGTATATTTTGGAGATTAACCCTTATCAGATACATGGCTTACAAAATTTTCTCCCATTCTGTCTTCATTCTTTTTTTTTTTTTTTTTTTTGAGACAGGGTCTTGCTTTGAGGTTCAGGCTGGCCCTGAGCTCACTATGTAGTCCAGGCAAGCCTCAAGCCCAGCAATCCTCCTGTCTCTGCCTCCCGAGTGCTGCGATGACAGGCATGAGCCGCCACGCCCAGCACTGTGGTATGTGGTGCTGATTGCTGGTGGGTGTGAGTCACCACACCCAGCATTGTATGTGGTTACCGGGAAATTGAACTCAGAACCTTGCGCTTGTGAGTCAGACACTGGAACCACTGAGCTAAATCTCCAGCCCCTGTCTTCACTCTTGTTTCTGTCGTTGTGCAGAAAAGCCTTTTAGTTTGATATAGTCACATATGTCCAGTTTCACCTTGGGGACCAGTGCTACAAAAGAAACACAACTAAGTTTTGAATGTTGATTTTTCATCCTCTAATTTTGTTAAGATATCTCATTAGTTTTAACACTCATTTTGTGGAATCTTTAAGGTTTTCTATGTGTGCAAGATTATGTCATGTGCAAACTGATGACAATAAAATGATCATTTTACATCTTGTTTTTCAGTTTGGATATCTTTTCATTTTTTTTCTCTTGCCTAATTACTCTGGCTGGGCCCTTGGTACTATGCTGGGCTGCAGTGGTAATCATGGGCACCCTTGTCTCATTCCTAATCCTAGAGGAAGCGAAGCACTTTCACTCTTTCACTATGGACTGTGATGTTAGTTGTGGGCTTTTCAGATATATGGTCTTTATTATGTTTAGGCACTTTCCTTCTGTTCTGACTTTGTTGTCTTCTTTTTGCTTTTTTGTTTTTTTGTAGTTTTTTTCAAACAGGGTCTCGCTTTGTAGCTCAGGCTGGCCCTGAGCTCACTATGGTGCCCAGGCAAGCCTGGAACTCAGCAATCCTCCTGCCTCTGCCTCCCGAGTGCTGGGATGACAGGTGTGAGCCACCACGCCCGGCACTGTGGTATGTGGTATTGATTGCTGGTGGGCATGTGTCACCACACTGGGCATTGTTGTATGTGGTTATCCGTGATTGAATCAGGGACTATGTGCTGGCTAGGCAGGAGATGGAACCACTGAGCTAAATCTCCAGCCCTTGTTAATGTTTTTAACACAAAAGAGTACTGAATTTGTCAAGTGCACTTTCTGTATCAGTTGAGGTGATCATGTCATTTCTGTTTTTCATTTCATTAATAGGATATATTTCATCAGGGCGTGGTGGCTCACGCCTGTCATCCCAGCACTTGGGAGGCAGAGTGGGGGGGGGATTGCTGAGTTCGAGGCTTGCCTGGGCTACAAAGTGAGCTCAGGGCCAGCCTAAACTACAAAATGAGAACCTATCTCAAAAAAAAAGAAAAAAAAGGATATATTTCATACATTGATTTTCATATGTTGAGCCATCTTTGATTTCCAGGTGTAGTTCTAACTCAGCTGTGACATATACATTAGTCTCCCCCTCCCCCACGGTGGATGTACTCTAAGATCCCTGGTAATACCTGAAGCTCAGATAATCCCAAACACTATAACTTAATAGCTTTTCATCTTAATTAAGCTTCCATCATGGACTGTATCTATACATTTTGTATTTTGATGTGTAACAGCAAAACTAGCATGACTTTCTTTTTCTTCAAAATTTCACAGATGTGAGACTTATTCATATTTTAGACCTTAGCAAGCTTAGCATTTTATTTTTTCTTTCCTTATTAAGTGAATAGCTTTTATTTTTCCACTTAAAGGAAACACTTTCTAGCTTCTCTCTTTTTAAATTTTTAAAAATTTATTATATCTGAATTGTCAGCATCATTGTCTTGTGTTTGGGACCATTATAAAATAAAGTCAAAGTTACTTAAAACCAAACATGACAATTGGTCTGACAAGTGAGACAGCTACCAAGCAACTAATAGACATGTAACTTATACCATGTGGATATGCTGGACATACATAGGGATGATTCATGTCCTCGATAAGCAGGATGGCATGAAATCTCATTACACTACTCAGAATAGTACACAATTTTAAGCTTATGGTGGATTTACTTCTGGAATTTTCTATTCTACATTTTCAGGCCATATTTGACTATGACTAACTAAAATTGGGGAATGAAAAACTCCAGATAAGAGAGCACTACTGTTATTCTTTTAAGTGCTATGGGATTCACTTTAGAAGTATTTTTTGAGGTTTTTCATAATAGTTTATGAAGTTTATGGGTCAAAGTTTTCTGTTATGTCTTTGTCTGGCTTTGCTATCACAGTAATGCTGGCTTCATAAAATGAGTTTGGAAGTTTTCCTTCTTCTTTATCCAGATCTGTTTGATGCATTTACATAGGCATATGTATCCAGTTCTGTTTAGAGGATTTTTTCAAAGCCTAAATGATATCAGATCAGGCAGATTTTTCTGTTTGTCATGCAACAATCTGGTGTGGAGAGCTTTCCATGGGGTACATATAGAGTATCTCCCTTTTTCTGGCTGTTGCTCAGACTTTAATCAATATTTCTTGTCTCCTCTATCCCAGTTACTGTGGTGACCTTTAGGTGTCAGAGGGGCCCTCGTAAAGGACTGACCAAAAACTATGCTGTGTTTTTAAATAAAAATTATTATAATAAAAGACACATTGCCTCTAATTACCCTCGAAACACTCCCCTCACTTTGAACACATTTATCCCATCATTCTTGTCACTTTCTGAAGCAGTTTTGGAAGCCCTCTTTTGTGAGTGTCTTCATGAGGTCTGATGACAAATACAGTCAACGCTGCTGCCAAGTGCTAGCCAAAGGAAAGGCGAGTGTATAGAACATTACAGTGTGTCCCCACCCACGTATTCACCTGATCAGATCTGGCACCATGTGACTCTAGCTCCACCCTAGAAGTGAAATGACCATGAAAAGTAAATATTTTGAAACAATTCAGGACATTAAGGCAGCCGTGACCATATCACTAAAAACACAAAAGGGGACTTTCAGAACTTCAGGAAGCGGCAAGAACAACAGGACAAGTGTGCTCAAAGTGAGGGGGAGTATTCTGAGGGGAATTAATGACGTGCCTTTTACTATAGTAAACTTTTTAAAATTTTACATATTAACAGTATCTTTTGACCACACCTCATACATAGTAGAATGTAGCTATGGATAAGACTTCTCAGGGAGTTTATACCCCAGTTTCAAAAGAGAGTACCTTGATCGATAAAATAATTTCTGATAAATGTTATTTTATTAGTGTTTACTAGGGAAAAAGGTATAATGCAAGATATACAAATATGTAAGAATTTACAAGATCAGCTTACAATGGGCACCCACAGATCAGGTGTGGAAGGGACCAGAGTGTCTACACACTGGAGTTCAAAGGATCCAGTGAAAGATCTGGAGCTTATTGCAGGGTTCAGTGCTAGTCCGTTTCAGGAGGCCGATGGGTCTGCTATGGAAGGCTGAAGACTTTACGCTGAGGGTCTTCACCAGAAGACTGAAGGACCTGTGCCCAAAGCTGAAGATTCTGTGCTGGAAGCCAGGAGATGACTCCAAGATGAAGGCAAAGACTGGAGCTCCTCTGAAGAAGCAGAGGTAGATCCATCCTTCCTCATTTCCCCTTTATACTAGTCAGATGACAAGCTGCCTTATGGTGAGTCTTTCACATTTTAGGATCTTGAATTGTTCAGCCAATTTAGTTGAGCTTCTCTTGCTCTAACTGACAGAGTCAATCAACCATCACAGCTATGAAATAAATAAGAGTCATGTGATTGAAGGCTCTAAAGGTTGACAGAGCCTTGGGAGGGAGGCTTAGAGACGGTCTCACAGCAAAGCAGGGCAGGCAGAAGGCAGCAAGTAGGAAACAAGGGACATCACTAGCCTCCTTTCAATCCTTTATATTTTATCCAGGCTCTCTGCCCTCAGGGTGGGTAGTACTCACACCAGGGTGGGGCACCCTTAATTCTACCTAGAAGTATGCCAAACCAATTTAGTAATCATACACCCTTGATCCCCAGCATCACACACGTAATCCCAATGTCACACACTCTAGATCCAGCAACCACTGAAAACTCCTACCTGTGACCGCACGAGGCTTTGGGAGACACAAGCCATAACACCATCCATGGTGGTGCTGTTGCCTTTTTTGGCAAGCAACACAGATAACAGTAGCTATGCAGTTTGGATGGCTCACCTGAGAAAATCTTGTGGCTTTATCCTCCCTGACCACCGGAAGGTGACAGCAACCATTTTGGGGCAGAAACAAGACTTATCCTTTGCTGGGGTCTTATGTAGGCAAGTCACAGTGGGCATGAGGACTTAGCCGAGTATTTATTAGTCAGCAGCCCGCAGGCAGTTCTGATGTTTTCTTTTTGGATACTAAGTGGATGTTCCTAGCTGTGGATACATGTGCACACTCCTGCCCCCAATGTATCTGTCATGACTGTGTCCTGTTTAACATACTTGCTCATAATCAGATGTGGATTCCAGCTGCTTAACGTTGAAGTATTGTACCATTAAAGAGGCTGCACTGAGTGTTGAGAATCATAGATCTCAGCTGGAGGCATTTCACATGCCTCCCACCCTCTTTGGGCAGCAGTTTCCTCATCTGTAAAATGATGTAGCTAAATTAGATTATCTCACTGGCCTCTTTCAGTGTGACTCAATGATTAGATGACTTTTACCTAAGTTGATATTCCTCCGGGGCCCATTTGTGCAAACCAGAGAGGTCAAATGGGCCCAGGTCTCCCGGGGTTGGAGGAGTAAACACAGTACAATGCTATAAGACCCCTAGATTTAGAAACAGTTGGATTTGTCAAATATCCAATGAAAAAGGAAACGAGAAATACGAAAATAAATGTGAAAGGACAAGAAAAAAAGATCAAAGCCTTGGAGCTGTGTTCCTCAATTGCAGAGTGCAGCCGTTGGGATCTGCGCTCTTCTCCCAAGCTGGAGATCGGAGTTGGAGGCTAATGAGATTGCTGAATAAAAGCCACAGTTCTGCGTGTCCTATCCAGTGGTCCTTCCCTACCCTTTTAGATTTTGGGTACAGCCTGCTGACTCCTCATACCCAAAGGGCCCTCCCATCTAGTTAATTGTTCTCTGCTTCCTTGCCTTTATTCCTAACTTTGGAGGACTTTTCTTCCTTCAGGGCCAACTGTCTCCAACTAGGACAGTGGACAGCGACTATGGTGGACACTGTTTGAAATATTTTAAAATTTCCTGTTTTGGACTTACTTGCTCCCAATGGTGAGTGAATTTACTTTTAAAAAAATTTTCTCTTGAATGTTCTGTGATAATAAGAGATGGCAACAGAATTGGATGGCTTCCACCCTTCTCCAGATGAGCTGAAGGCTGCATTAGCTCAAACCATTTTGTCATTGTAATGGACCAAAGAAACTAAGGAGGTCTATACTCCAGCCACTGTAGTTAAGAGGAGAAAGGAGAAATTATCAGAGGCTTTTAATCTTCGCAGTATTTTTTTTAAAGAACAGCACTTTGGAGTGTTCTGCTTTTTCCTTTTGACGTCACTTGGTCCAGAGCAGGCAGCTAATGGCAGAGGACCCTCATTTCACATGGGCCACGGCTCCTACACTGTGACACTGAGGAGAGGACCCCAAAACTCCTGGACGGCGGAGTCTCAAGACTTGCCTCTGCCAAGTTGCCCCCATGACTGAGAAAAGTGTGTCTTGCTGAAGCCAGAGCAAGCTCTCTTTGGGCAAGGCCCTGCTGTCTGGGGCCTCTGTGAAGGTGAGGCTGAATGGGGGCAGGGACCCTGGCAACCCTGATCCCAGGGCAGCAAGGGCCAGAACCTCCATGGGTCATAATGTGTTTGTAAAACTGCCAGATTAAAGAAGAAGAAAAAAGATGAATAGATGCATGAGGGGAGGCATGCTAGTGGATGACAGAGTGGCAAAGATAAGAAAGAGCTTCACAAACAGAGAAAGAGGGAGAATGAGCTAGAAGCCAAAGCTCAAAGAAATTAGAGTATTTAATGGCTTCCCCCTTCCCACTTAGCTTCTGCCCCCCACTGTTTCCTCACTTTCTTTATCTTTTTCCCTACTTTTCCAGCACCATCTCCCCTCTAGCTGGCCTGAGGACCCCCCCATGAGCCCCCCACCATGTTCTGTGCCTCCAGCAAAACCGAGGGTTAGGTAGGTTTGAGTTCTTCACGTTAAGGTAAAAGGTTCCAGTGAAGGAATCTACTGTGTTGTGTGGTCAGCAGAAATGTTGGCCTTGCAGAACTGACAAGCACTGCAGAGCCTGTGGAGTTTGTAATATGCAGCTCCCACCTCCTGGTAGTATCCTGTGCGGCCTGGTGTGGTGACACTTGTCATGACTGGCTCTGTCTCACTACAGATGGATGTCAGTGAATTCATGCTATCGGCATTTTGTCTGTTGCAGTTAAGATTTGTCCATTGCCCAAATGAGAAGACAAACACATGAACAAACAACCAAACCAAAAAAATAAAAATTAAGATCCACTTTATGTTTGCTAGCCTTAAGTGAAAGTGCTTTATAGGTCCCAAATGTGTAGGTCAAGGTTGCCAACATTTTATGCTTCTAGTTGACTTTGCAAATTCTGACCCTATCAGCAACCTTTGGTCCATCAGGCCCTGTGACAAGTGACAACCGTAAGTGGGTAACTTTGCTAAAGGGTGGCAGAAACAGGACTGTACCTTGAGAACTTTGCCCCTATTTTCCAAGCATTGAACTAAAAGAAAGAAAGAAAGAAAGAGAGAGAGAAAGAGAGAAAGGAAGAAAGAAAGAAAGAAAGAAAGAAAGAAAGAAAGAAAGAAAGAAAGAAAGAAAGAAAGAAAGAAAGAAAGAAAGAAAGAAGGAAAGAAGGAAAGAAGGAAAGAAAGATCAAGAACCAAGCCGCACTTATGTGAACAACAAAGGAAACCATTTGAAACTGGGACTGTTGTATAAAACACAAGGCCTGTGTTTGCCAGAATTATGATAACCAGTATTTTGTGTAAACTCCAAAAAAGAGCCGCTGAGAGTTTGCCAGGGTCCTTTTGGAAACATGGACTTACTTCCTACAGCTCTAGTTCCACCCCCAGACCCTGTCCAGCCCTCACTCAGCTTTAAGTAGCGTTTGAGGGCCTTGGTAATTCCCGAGGCAAATGACGGAAGACAGATTTGGCAAAGGACAGCTTTGTTGTTGCTAACATCATGGGCGTTGTTTGTCAGGTCTGTTGTTTTTGGAGGCGGATAGGAAGGAGGAAGAAGAATTCAATTGAGTCTTTTCAGTTAGATCCTTGTGAACTGCAAGGCCTGGATTCGGCTGCTGGCCCAGCATGTGGCCCAGTGAAAGCGGGCCTCATCTTCCTTAGGCTTGTTCTGCCTACTACTTGATACATGTTGCTGCCACCCAGATGTAAACAGAGATTCCAGATGGCTTTCAGACCCCTCCTGGCTTTTCTGCCATGTACTCAGGATGCTTTAAGAGAGAGAGAAATAACTATAAAGAGCCTGAGTTGGGGTGGAGATGAATGGTCTGGAAAGTCCTTTCCACCATGGGCATCCTGGAATTCTCTGATGCAAAGGTATCCAAGGGGGAAAAAAGCCAAAAATTTCTTCAGGGAGAAGAATTTAGTCATACGTGTTATGGTTTAATTGTGAGACCATGAGGATTATTGCAAATGCCTCACCAATCAGGATGTCATGGAGTTTAAGTTTGCACCTGAACTTCAAACCCTACACGGGACTGAGCAGACTTCTTTGGAATCCGGTATTTCTTCAGATCAACACTAGGTGGCATGGAGAACTTAATAAACAGAAAATACCAATATCACAAATTGGAAAGTACAGGATGGCCTTCTCATGCTATTTACAGCAATTGGAAAATCTCATCTGAGTTGGACAGAAAGCATCAGTAGTGTGACTAATGGCGGCACTCGGAGAGCCAGGCTGCAGGAATCAGTTCACAAAATCTTTCTGTATAATACTTTCTGGAGTATCATTTTATAAACATGATGATAAATTCAAAAATATAATTGTTACCATGACCAGATTCCGTAATAGAAAACAGTCTATTTCTGTCAGTGTGGACGTGTTTTTCATTTGAGAAACCCTGACAGACTTTTCCTCCTCCCTCTTTTCCTTTATGAAATCAGCCAAGAGGGTGATGGGAATGGGGGGAACAAAGCAAATTCTGATCACTCCTCTCCAAACATCCCTTTGGATTAAAAGACGGGGTTTTCCATACTATTTTGACATTCCCAACATGTTTGCCTCTCTGTGTTCAAGGCTAGAAAGAAGAGTGGGTGACTTTCCCATAATGCACTGCACAAGAACCTAGGGAGCAGGAGTGCTAGGTGCAACTCAACCAGTGGATTACTTCTGATGGTACCATATACTTTCCTTTACTTAGTGAATCTCATAGGGAAAAACAGAGCTCTATCCCACCGAAATATTCTCGGCCTGCCAGATACCGATTTTCAGAGCAAGGCCTCCTTGAGGACCTTTCTTCTGCCTTCTCATAGCTAACAGATCCAATACACACAAAGTTCCCTCCCCTGTAGCTGTCCTGTGGCAGTGTTGCAGGCCAGGAAAGAAGAGGTGAAGGTTACTGCCACTTAGAACGAGTATAATTATATCTTCCAAGTGTAATTTCTAAGAATAAGCATCAGGAAAGTTGATACTCTTGAAAGGCTTCAGTTACGGAAAAGAATATTGTCTTGCACAGCTGGGCTCAATGTGTCAACCCTAGTCGGAGGACCGGAAGTCACCAAGCCACACAGCTCCAATCTCCATAGAGACAGGGATAAGATATTAGATAACGTGAGTTTGGGACTAGCCCTAACCTTTACTCTCAGTTTCTTCCCGAGCCTCTGTGTCCACATCTGTGAATAGGAATAACAGCCACTCAGCCTCTTAGGGGGTGTATAGGGGAGCAGAGGAAATGAAGGGCCCTTGGTAGGGCATGCTGGACCATGAGCTTATCAGTGCAAACAGGAGAATGAAGACCAGACTGCACTTCCTTCGTCTTCTGAAGGTCAGCACAAGCAGCAGGAGCAGGGCAGGCCAGGTTGCTCCTAGCGGGGGGAGGGGATCCTGAACTAGCCCCCTCTCCGCTTGCTTGCGTTTAGAAGGTCTCACTCACCTCATTTCTGTGGGTTTGCTTCTGGTCCCTCACAAAGGAAATTCTGCACATACAATCTCCTTTTGACCCACTTTAGCTTACATTTGTAACACTCCCCTTTTTTGTGTGAAAAAAAATCATGTTACCGAAACAGAATTTAAAACATACCCATATTTAAGCAAAGTTGAGCAGGCATTAAAAAGCAAGAATATTTTATTGTGAAGGTTTTCTTTGGGGCATTGCATTAAAAAGCATTACAATTTGGTTACATTTTCACTGAAATTTTGGACATCTCTACATTTTCTATATTCTTCTCTCCCTGGAATTGAAGAATCTGCTAATAAGATTTCAACAAGAGTGCCATCCACTTAATTAATATATTGCATTCCTCCAAAGCAACAGAGTTGTTTAAAAATTAATCAGCAAAATCCTTTTCTATAAAACTACCACAACCTTGAAGATTAATTTTACAAATGTAGATCTTCTCTCAGGGAGATTCTCCTTCTTTCCCTCAACTTTCTGTTATGAAAAATTTAAAGAAACAGTGACCCAGAAATATTGTAACAGTAAATATCCATATACCATTATCTAGATTTTGCCATAGATATATGATTATACTTACCACATACCTATGGATCTATCCACCACTCTACCATCCACTACTCCACTTTATTTTCTTGATCCCCAAATATGGATTTTTTTTCCCCTATGGAATTTGCTCAAAATGATATATCTATCTGTTGGGACTCCTAGAAAACTTCCATTATTTCTCTGCTTCCTTAAAGAAATATCTAGAGACTTCGTTTTCCCTGGTATGCTTGTGCTGAGGTGTTGCTGTGCTGATGACTGCTCACCATGGCTCAGTGAACTCAAAGCCAGACTGAGCTGATCCTGCGCCCAGAGGAAATGAAGGCTGCTCCGAGTCCCTCCATGCTTAGCTTACTGTCGTGCACACATTGCTCCTTTCTCCCTTCCTACTACTTTTTTTCTTGATTTCAAATTAGTTTCCAGTCCCAGCATCATTTGTCTAGGTTAGGCATGGGCTATCTACAGCCTGCAAACCAGAAGTTGAGGCTTTTATTGTTCTCCCTGGCCCAAAGGACAGCGGACACCCTGTCACGTGTCTTTAATCATCCTTCATCCTCCATTTTTGCACTTTGAGCCTTCTCCCTGGTAGCTCTTCTTTTTCTTACCCACAGAAAATGCAGACTGTTCTTCTGACTATCCACTCAGAGCCAGCTACCCTTTCTCAAAGTATACTAAGTAATAAATATACTTCTCCGGAGAAAGGGTGGACAGGGGAAAGTAAAGAAGGGGAACAAAAGACTTGATGGTAAAAAAGAAGAAAGCAAAGCTTATGTATATAGGGGTTGGGGTTGTAGGGAGGACAGCGGAAAGGGAAAAATGAGAATCAAGATGTGTCATGTACAGGTTCAAATTCTCAATGTTGAATGTTATCAGATTGTATGTATAAAATGTACAAATAAAATCAATTTAAAACAATAAATATACTTCTTAATCAAAAATTTCATTCTCATATTGTAATAGATCTCAGATATGAGATCATGACTCAGGATTAACTAAAGAACTTTATAGTAGAGTGGAAGAGCCTGTAGGCCATATCCCCCCAAAGATGGGTGACATTCTAAAGGAAAGACATACTAGTTCCTGTGCATCTTGAAATGACACCATATACAGGATATGACCGTGAGGCCCTTCCTAGTGACCCTTGTCTACCTCCAGAACAGCGTTACCCTGTTCTTTTCACTCAGATCACACATTTACTTGGTGGGAACCACTAAATGCTAAGATTGGAATCCCCTCCAATTGCGTGGATTTTCAGCATCAAAGACAAAACGCTGGACTGTCTGATTTGCTCTTCAGAGAGGCTGCCAAACCCTACTCGGGACCTCCAGCAAAAAGGCACACTTTCCCTTTGATTTGAGCTTGTTTTCTGTGCCACTGCCACGAGTAAATAACATCTTCAAGTGTCTTAGGTAGTTTCTGCAAAGTTTCGGAGTTTTCTAAACGTGAAACAGATGCACAGAACATCTGGGTGGGAAGCTTTTGGCCTTGCTTCAAGGGTCCCATTGTCACCCACAGCTGGGGCCCATCTGCCAGAGTGGCCATTTGGAAACTTCTTAAGTAAAAAGGCTCCTTTTTATTGGTTTATCACAAATGAGCTATGGGGAGCACAGATGACAATTTTGTGCCCGAAGTTGCTGCCCAAATTTTTAAAGTTTCACGATGCATTTTTAAAGTATTACTTTTTTATATTAAGAATTTGTATTTCAGTTTCACGGATAAAATTATAATATACCCTACAAACCCCAAGTAATCTTCATCTTTCCATTTTGTTATAAAGTGGGGTTTCCAAGAACTTTTACATGTATTATTTTATTTGATGACACAGAGGAATGGCAGACAGGAAGGACAGATATGTAAGTATCCACAGCAGAGATGAGAAAATTGAAATGACTTCTCCTGCTCGGGTCTAACAGCTAATGAGGATCAGAACTCAATTTCAGATCTTTTAATCCCTAGGTGACAGAACCATACTTGTCAAGGTGATAAGAAAGGTGAGAGTTATGCTTATATGAAATGGAAAGTTTTGGGTTGGAAGATAGTATATGGTCTCTGAGGTTGAGTTTTGGGATAGTAATATTTCCATTCTTCCTCAAGAGCTGAGCTTCATAATTATTCAGGCTCGGTAGAATGGTCTGAATCTCAGAATTAGTACAGAAGAGAAAGCATGCTGAGCTCCAGGGCATGTTAGGTGAGATCTGGGTGGATTCTGTTCATTCCTACAGAACAGGATTATTCATAGTCCAGCACATGACTCACTGCTGAGCATCTGAAGACAGCAAGGATTAGCAGCAGTCCAAGCCATATTGCCAAAGTAATCCTCCATGTGGATCACCTTGGGAATCTCTCAGACCTCCCCATCCTGCCTTCTTATTCCAAGGGTTCATGTTCCTTCTCTCTTCCCCCTTATTATTGAATGCCACCTCTGGTCAGCAGCAGGATTTGGATGCTAAAAGCAAGCTGGGAAAGTGTCAGTTTCCAAAGTTCTCTTTGAAGCCTCTGATGCATTCTGCCTTCCTGAGAGCCTCTCTCACCCCCACCAAGCCAAACAATATAGACAGGGCCGACTGCAACGCTGTGTTTGCTGTGGTTACAATAGGGAATTTTACAGTCAAATGCATATTGGTGACCTTTGAACCGTGTGCCACTGTTGGACAGTTGAAGTGCTTATCTTCACACTGGATCTACTTAGATCACAAGTTTAAAAAGTGCGACAAAAGTGGCATCTTGTATCACCTAGTCAAAGATGTCCTGAAATAGTCTGCACCTGTGCACCGACTTCAGCAAACTGATTTGCCTCAAGGAGTGGACCTTAATTTCAGAATAGCAATAGCTCATCAAAGAGGGTGTTTAAAAGAAAGTTACTCTTTGGGGCCAATCAGATAGAAATGATAGGTGGGACTTGAAGGGAAGACTGCTTTTTAAAGGGATGGAGTTATCAAAGCTAATCAGACGAAAAGATTTAAGCAGTGTGCTTGCTCCTGAAAGCCAGTTTTTGTCTTTGATGCCAAAAATCATGTGATTGAAGATGACTCCCATCTTTGTATTTAGTGGTTCCCATCAAGTAAACTAGCGGTCCGGATCACTCAGATACCATGCAAGGAGCTAGTCATGGAAAGTTTAATTTTTTTCATCAAATATGTCTCAACTTCATTTGGACAGAAATGGAAAATGACATTTTAAACTTTAATCCCTTAATATGTAGTCTGGTTCTTTCCAAAGGTTGCAAGGTTTCCAAGTTCTGGAACTCATAACTGACTAACCATATGGAAACAGAATGTTCTACATATCTTGGCTTCTCAAATATTGCCAGGGCATGAGTGACTCTCATTGACACTGTGCAGGAACACACATGCAGGCAGTCATCTCTATTTGGCCACACTTTTTGTCAGAGCAATGTTTTTCTCTCATGAGTCTAATCTTCCTAGGCCATGCCCGTCAGTGGTACTCCCCTACCCAGCCTTTGACCTGGCTCCCCTGCTCCATACAAAGTTCTTTTCTTGTTCATCTTTCATGATCTACCTTTGATTCTACCTTCCCATGGAGTTTTCTGTGACTCTTCCAGCCAGGAGGGGTTTCTCCATGGCTCATGGCTCATAGCGCTTGGGATTTATATTGAACAAGTTGAGATTCTTTGTTGGTCTTGCAGCCCTTGCTCACACTACTCCAGCCCATTCTCTAATCGTATCAGAACTGCCCTAGGTCAGCTCCCAAACTAATCCCTCAGAGACAAGCGTAGGCTTGAAAGTTAGACATATGTAGCTGTGCCTTGGAGTCCGCTCCCCTGTCTAGCTGTGGAAATGGCTTAAATGCCTCTCTAAGCTTCTCTGTTTCTTAACCTCACAGAAACAATCGTACTGACTTCATGCAGTTGCCATGAGAGAGTATTTGTAGTGTTCCAGTGGCATGATGCCTGGTCTGCACTAGGCAGTTTTCACAAATCATAGATAAGTATGTACTTCCCCATGATATCTAGCACAATGGAAGGATACAAAGAGTAGTGGAGCATGAGTAGGTTAATGAATGCATATTTAATATAATATCCCTGAGGATAAGAATGAAAAATAATGACTCTAGGGTTACAAGTCTATTGCTTCTCAGCCTTTTGGCTAAGATCAAGTGTAGAGTTACAAGTCTGGAAAAGGTCGTAAGAAGTCATCTTATTGATATGGAAATATGTTCCTAAGGAATCATTCTTAAATAAGATCTTTGGGGTCTGCATACATTTGCATATGTATGTATGTACAAAATATTTTAATGTCTATGTCTGTGGTACATCACTTATTTGAAAAGTATCTACCAAAGTGCCAACAATGGTTAACCAAAATTTTACCAGTTGTTATCCCCAGTTAAAAGAATTATAGGCCATTTTAATGTTTTTTTATGTTTGCCTATATTCATTTTTCTCTTATTAACATGTACTGCTTAGATAAATATATTAGTCTGCTGTTTGCCGCTGTGACCAAATAACAATTTAAAGGAGGAAAGGTTTATTTTGTTTTTGTTTTGTTTTCTTTCGTTTGGTATGGGGATCGAACTCAGGACCTTGCTCCTTTCTCATGGCATTAGGAATAGTTGAATAAATTCTCAAAGCAGTCACTTGGGTTTTGAACTCAGATTGCTTTCCAATTAAGAAAAACAGGAAATACTTACTGAACATGTAGGTTCAATGCCAGGCCTTTATCTATATGAAGGAAACACACCAGTGAACGCAGAACACAAAACTCCCTTCCCTCATGGACTCTCTGAAACCTGATGATAACTTTCCAATCCTGAGTAAACGGAAAACAAGGCAAGGCAGAGGAACTCTGGCTTAAGAATCAACTGAACCCACTCTACATTCTTTGCAGTGTGACCTATCTCTGGGACTTGGTGCCCTGTTTTGCTCAGAGCACATGTTTGCTGCCAGGGAATACACACTTTCATTATGAATCTTTGCTATGATTTATTCTGCATGATCTTTGTCTAACCTTTGTCATTGGGCAAATAGTCCCAGTGGCCAAGCTTTCAACTTTTGAGACAAGGTGTTCAAAGGGATAAACAAACTTCCTCACTTTGCCAATGAGATGGGTGAAAGTGAAGCCCACCTGACAACATTCTACAGAGAGCATAAATTTCTTAAAACAGTAAAAACAAATGCCATAGAAGTTATACTGTCTATTAAGGAACAACTAATTTACATACATGTAACTATGTTGAAGCATGATTGGTATGCAATGATCTGATTATATATCTTTGTTTTAAGACTGCTGAAAATGGGAAATTTTGGCAACAACTTAACTTAGGTGTGGCTTATTTAACAAAGATTTTCCCCGATTGGTTTACAAAATGATGGATCAGAGGTATAAATTCAATTATCAGTCAGGGTGTGTGTGTGTGTTTGTGTGTGTGTGTGTGAGTGTGTGTGAGAGAGAGAGAGAGAGAGAGAGAGAGAGAGAGAGAGAGAGAGAGAATGAGCTTATATCCAAGGATATAGAGTTATTTTACTCAGAGAACTTGGAGTGCAGTTTATGACAATGCTTTAACGAATCCTTTGGCATTGAAATTCTAGCACTGATTTTATTAAGCTCTGGAGCTTTTGCAATTCTCCCCGAACTGAGGTCAGAGCTGGTGGAGCATATTCCCAGTCCGCACACCCTGATAACCACAGCCTCTTGGTACACAGTCTTAATGGCCAGTGACACTCTCTCCTCTTCTTTCCCACCATGACTGTCGTTGCTTCAGAAATGCCCCAAAATGGCACTAAACAATGTGCACACATACCAGATGGATTGCTAATCTCTTTTCAAGGCTTTCTTAATGGTGCATTCATAGCCCCTCGGAGCAAACTCAATTTCTCTCTGTGCACTCTATTTCCACTTTTGCAATTTGAGAAGAAATCACTTTGGCAAACATATTTTGTGACTGGGATGAGAGGTAATTTATACAATTGCTTACCTACCACAACAACAAGCAGCTACTCGTCACAGGAGGATGGATGGCTATTCACCAATCACAGCCCAGGCACATAAATGGATCTGAAGATTTTTATGGAGCTGAAGCTGTGAACTTAGGGGCTACTCGGGCAAATCTTGTATTTTGGGAGGAAGTCAGTGAACAGAAAAACAAAAGTAGCTTTTTGGGTCTTCACCTTTATACCAATCTCCAGACCTTAAGCGAGTTGCAAATGAGTCCAGCAGCAAGGACAAAACGTCAGTAGGACAAAGGTTGCAGAGAGCAATGCCAGGTCATCCATGCTAGGGAGGTGGCTGTGACCTTGATCTCTGAGGGAGACTGAGCAACTGAATGATGGTGACACATGATCATTTACCCCACCTGACTGGTCAGACCACCCTCTATCTCTCCAGGGGAACGCTGGTCACCTACCGTGGACACCACATCTGCCCAGAAGATGCTGCTTCACATTTCAGGTCCAGTAAAAAACATTTTTACAAATTAAATTTGTATCTAAATGCAGATCTATAAAACAGCCTGGGACGCAGATACAGAGACTCCTATCTGGGGGATGGGCAGGTTTGTTCTAAGACAGCAGTGCACAACTACGGCTGAACATAAAAATCAGCTGGCAAACAAAATTCTCAAGTGTTCAGGCCTGTTGAGACCAACTGAATCATAATTGGTAGGTGGAAGACTCAGGAGTCAGTATTCTTTTCTGAGGTTCCACAGTGATTCTGATGCATCCGCTGCTTTAAGCAGATGAGGCTTTTAAAGGCCACGGGCTTCTAACTTTAGTGCGTGCTACAATGACCTAGGGGGCATGTGAAAGTGGGTTTGGGACCTAAGATTTTATACATTTAATAAGCTCCCCAGGCAGTCCGGAGGCTAGTGGTTGGTGAACCACAGAGAACTCTGGCTAGAGGATTAGACCCTGGGGCTTTCACGTTTCCCAAGCTTGTTTCATTGTTTAATTCACAGTGGTCCTTTCCTCTCACACAGCGCCCTCTCCTGCCTGGGCGTGCGTTGGAGGTTATGATTCCCTGGATTTCTGAGTATGCTCCAGAGTTGGCACAGGTTGTATCAAGAACTGCACCAAGGGCCTTCTACAGTGTCTATTTGGACAGCACCATTTTTTTTTGCCCAACCTCCTGTTTTTGCTGAACTTGAGGAGGAATTTATAAGTAATGTTGCTGCTGAGTTACTGTAAGATAAAAAGAAAGGTTTGGAGTAGGGAAGATCCTTTGTCGTGAGACTTTAATTGAATCTCCTAATTGCATGTGATCATTAGGTAGTTGTACATTCTTCCTATACTTTACTCCCAATTCTGGAGACTCAGCTGATATGAAAGCAGAATCCACAGGCCTTGATGACAGGCCTTAATTTAATGGCTACATGCAAAAGAGCAGGGATTTTGCAGTTAGGCTAAGGCTCTAATCCTACTTTTTCTACTTAAGAATGGTGTGGTCTCCTCATGTTTCCCTATCTCATATGACCACCTCTGTTAGCTGTATTCATTAGGGGTGAAGGAGCAGGACCTTAGGGAGGCTTCAGAGAAAAGGTCAAATATGCTGGGGCCTTAAAAGAGGGAGGCTTCCCTACGCACAGACGGAAGGAAAGAACTCAGAAGGAAGGGATGATATGCAGATTACTAGAAAGGGTGGCCACTGTATTGTTTGGGTTTGTGGCTGGAACCAAAGAGGGTGCTGCTGTGGGTTACTTTGGTGCTGACCAAGTTTGTTTTCAATTTCTTCAGTGGCAATATAATCACTTTTCCCCCACACCTTGAAGAGCAAATAATCAAACGGTCAGACTTATCAATTTGGATAAGTTAACTTCTAGGAGGCTTAGTTTTCTTATTTATAAAATAGAAATTTTATTTTATCATGTAGAAATTATTCTCTATTGGTACATTTTAGATATACATATTGGTAACATTCACCAGAGGGAATTTGTACCTGTAGGTGATATGTGTGTGGAGGGTGGGAAAATAAGAATTTAAAAAGTATTCATTTATATGGTTCTTTTTTTTTTTTTTTTTTTGAGACAGGGTCTCACTTTGTAGTTCAGGCTGGCTCTGAGCTCACTATGTAGCCCAGGCAAGCCTTGAACTCAGCAATCCTCCTGTCTCTGCCTCCCGAGTGCTGGGATTACAGGCGTGAGCCACCACGCCTGGCAATATATGGTTCTTGATAGATTAAGTAAAATGCCCTGTATAAAAGTTTTATAATTGGGAGGAAAATGCTGTTAAAATAACATAACATTTTATAATAATTTCAGAACACAGCAAAGTTTTAGTATATTAATCTCACTATATCATAGAATTTCCTATTTTTACCAGTGACACGAATGAATGAATGAAGATGGCTATCACTCTGTCATAAATAATTAGAAAAGTATTTTGCATGTTTAAAATTTATTCAGGGAGGGCCGGAGGGTTAGCTCAGTGGTTCCGGCGCCTGCCTCGCAAGTGCAAGGTCCTGAGTTCGATCCCTGGTAACCACATACAATGCTGGGCGTGGAGACTCACGCCCACCAGCAATCAATACCGCATACCACAGTGCCGGGCGTGGTGGCTCATGCCTGTAATCCCAGCACTCAGGAGGCAGAGACAGGAGGATTGCTGAGCTCGAGGCTTGCCTGGGCTACATAGTGAGCTCAGAGCCAGCCTGAACTACAAAGAAAGACCCTGTCTCAAAAAAAAAAATTTATTCAGGGAGCAGTATTGAGGATCTCAAGGGTCAAACCCTTTACAACTAAATTCTCATACCACTCAGTCACTCTGCAAATATTTATTATCTATTACATGCCAGGAATTGCAGCATGGGAACATAGTTAATGAGACAGAGAATGTACCACCTTCCACCATATGGAGCTTACATTCTAAAGGAAGAAAAGAAGCAATAAATGACCCAGTGAATATGCATTCAGTCAAGTGGCAACAAAGTCTAAGGAAAAACACATACAAGGTGGGTGGATGGAGAACTTTGGGGGTGGAGTTTTGAGTGGTCAGGAACAGCTTCACACAGGGAATATCTATTGAGGAGAGACATCAAATCACAATAAATTTGGAGTGAGTAATAGGGATATTAGAAGGAAGAACTTTGTAATACAGGGAAGAGCATTTACAAAGATCCAGAGGCAGGAGAATTCTTTTTTTTTTTTTTTTTTTTTT
>PVIC010003922.1:52764-65837 GCA_004025085.1 Thryonomys swinderianus | reverse complement strand
CCTGGCACTGTGGTATGTAGTATTGATTGCTGGTGGGCGTGAGTCTCCACGCCCAGCATTGTATGTGGTCACCAGGGATCGAACTGAGGACCTTGCGCTTGTGAGGCAGGCGCCAGAACCACTGAGCTAACCCTTTGGCCCTTCACTCCTTTTTATACTTAATAACATGTTGGTTCTGTTGTATTAGACACAACTGGATTTTAAAATGCTGTTACATCTATGAGTGACTTTGCTTCATACTTTAATTGCTGCTCTTATGGTAATGTGTTATGTATGGAATCATAAAATGACAATGCTAATGTCCTCTGACAATAATTAGGTTTCTTAGTGAGCAGGGTATATCAGCAAACCAAGGAACTATAATGTAAATATGTAAGGCCAGGCCCCAGCATTGAAGCTCACCCTAATGTTCAGAAAGAGACTGAGGCACACAGCCTTTTTTTTTTTTTTTTTTTGAGACAGGGTCTCACTTTGTAGTTCAGGCTGGCCCTCAACTGACTATGTAGCCCAGGCAAGCCTTGAACTCAGCAATCCTCCTGCCTCTGCCTCCTGAGTGCTGGGATGACAGGTGTGAGTCACCACACCCAGCATTGTGGTAGGTGGTATTGATTGCTGTTGAGCATGAGTCACCATGCCCAGCATTGTATATGGTTACTGGGATCAAACTCAGGGCCTTGCGCTTGCGAGGCAGGCGCTGGAACCACTGAGCTAAATCTCTGGCCCCACACAACCTTTTTTTTGTTTGTTTTGTCAATGTAATTGGCAGAAATTACTGGAGTATGAAAATGTTCCCCTGAAAAATATTAGAGGAAATCAGTAAATTAAGAGAGCAGGATAGACATTCACCATGTAGTTTTATGTTAGAAAAAGAAGCGTGTTGTAAAGAAATACAGGTAGTTCTTACAGTCAATAAAGAAGTCATTTGGTACTGAAATCTGTCAGCATCTGAGGTATAACCAGGTGACTAATTATTCCAGCTCATGGCTCACAGAACAAATTAACTATTATATTCCACTAGTAACAACTGAACACTAATCTAGAGAACTTGAATTGAAATTAAGTTTCTGTCTCTTTTTTGTTGTTCTCATAATAGTAATATCACAGGTGAAGGCACAGTATGAGTATAACAAATGTGTAAATGTCTGCATTGTTGAAGGGCTGGGAGTAGACTGCTCCTGGAGCAAGCACCAAGTTCTTCAACTGAGTAGGACATGGTTCAAGCTGCACTGTCTACTTTGTCATCTTACAGCATCCTCGCAGTTAAATCCCAAGTTTTTCTTAGAGTCTTAAAAACTATTTTACATATTTTATTTGTACAAGTTTATAATATATGATTATTACATTTATCATGGGGAGCTGGCTTGCATACATAGCACCTCTTTAATTCTTTTTTTATCCCCCACCACTCCAATATCTCCCTGCTCCTTCCATCTCTGTGGGAGACAGGGGAAGGGGATGTAGCCAGAACCCTTGCGGCGAGCTCCAGTCCCCAATGAGTCCCACAGCAAAAAGATTAACAACCAACAAGCAACAAAATTGGAACCTGGAGAAAAAAAGCTGAGCCCTATCTTTACCCTTGCTTCTATGAGCAACAGCAGCGAAAGGAGACACTCAAGGGAAAATCCAGTACTTTTGTAAAATAAATTTGAACATCACTTTGATCAGCTCACAAGGCATATCCTTTCCAACAATGTGCATTGTAAGTCAATCCAACCATAGATGGATATTTTCCAGGAAGAAAAAAAATTCAAAAGGTGTAAAAGAAAAGAAATTTTGAGCCCACAAAAAACAGAGAAATTGTACAATTGGATAAACAAGTAAACAAACATGTAAGACAATCTATACAATTAGAGTCTACTGAAATATATTTGGCCAAACTGAATCACAATATTTTCTGCATAATATGTAGGCTTCTAACCACACTCAAGACCAGTCAAAAACTTTCTGTAGTTCAACTAGCAGAGATCTCTTGTGGTGTGATAAATATATATGGTGAATGTTTAAACTAAACTTAAAAATATATATTGATACTAATCACTTTGAAAATATTGTCTTTACTTTCAACCTATCTACCCTATTATTCTGCCATTTTCTGAATCACTTCCCAAAGTCATCTTTCATGAGTGCCTCTATGAGATATTGATAAAAATTATGGTAAATGCAAGCTATCAAGTGTCACCCAACTGAAAGACAAACTCATTTCAATGTGTCCTCATCAACTTTTTCACCAGTTACGGTAGCCCATGGGTTCTGGCTTTTCCCCAAGTCAAAATTACTGTGAGAGATTAACATTTTGAATGGCTCTTGTGGGAGCCAAGACTCAACGACTAAAAAAACTCCTGAAAGAGAGATTTCTAGAACTGATTAGAAAGTGTTTAAAAACCATGGGATAAGTGCACTTGAAGAGTGGGAAGTATTTTGAGAGGAATTAATGCCAAAGTGTCTTTCACTGTAATCATTTTTTTTAAAAATTAGACCTTACCAATTTATTTGATCATACCTCATATCTGTTCCCTAAAAGTGTCGTTCATTTTACAAAATTCTTTACAATAATATGGAAGTAAAAATGAGTCAAACTGCAAGCTCTGAGAAAGGCAGAGTCTGCTGAGGAAATGTGATAAGGGGAAAAATCTCTAAAGATCAGGAAAATAAAGGCAGAATACAAACATCAAGGAGAAAGGGCTAACGTGGACAACATTGTATGTTTTTATGGATAACACTGTATGTTTCTACTGTAAGTTCAGTGCACTGTCTCTGAACTTTTTGTACATGAAGATAATATCAATTACCACCTTAAGAAAAAAGAACACATGTAAATTATTATCACATATAAGTCAATATGTCATAACTGTAAGGACTCCCTTATGATAAAGATAAGTTCACCATTTACGATTTTTTACCTTCTTTATTATCAATTGCCAAAGCATGTTAATATGTTCTTTTATTAGTATTCATTATAGAATTTCAAACTATTGCTCTACTTTCATTCTTCCCTCTCCCTCAGGGATTGAACTCAGGACCTTGTGCTTATAAGGCAGGGACATACCCACTAAGCTAAATACCTGGCCCTCTGGCTCTATTTCCGCTTGCATCTACTTGTCTTCAGTGTTGAATGTAGGCGTCAGGTGAACCATAGGATATCTCAGAAGTAGTGTTTGGTTATCTACCTTTAATCTCTTTTTCAAGTTAATGTCCTTAACTGAAACATTTCCCTGTCATCCACTCTCAAATTCACATGAAATTATTCTGTAAGGTCACACAGTTTGCTTTTCATTTATTCTTAACTACTTCTATCTTACTGATGCTTCTCATGCTCTACTGCACTTTCCTGTCTTCCTCACCATGTTGTAAATTATTTGAGTATAATTTAGTTACAGTTGTGTTTTTGAACTGAAACCTCTGGCTCTGAATCTTTATGTGACATCAAACTGCTTAATCTGGGCTGGAGATTTAGCTCAATGGTTCCAATGACTGCCTAGCAAGTTCAAGGTTCTTGGTTCGTTCCCTGGTAACCACATACAACAATACCAGGCATGGTGACTCACACCCACCAGCAATCAGTACCACATACTACAAAGTCAGGTGTGGTGGCTCATGCCTGTAATCCCAGCACTCGGGAGGCAGAGGCAGGAGGATTGCTGAGTTTGAGGCTTGCCTGGGCTACATAGTGAGCTCAGGGCCAGCCTGAACTACAAAGCAAGACCCTGTTTCCAAAAGCAAAACAAAACAAAAATGATTTATCTCTCTGAACTACAGTTTTATAATCTGGAGGAGTGGCTGAGAAGTGAGAATTAAATTTAGAAACAAGGAAAAACAGCTCATCATAGAGCTTACCAGTGCTGGTATAAATATTTGTAAGAAGAGCAATACTTCTGCTGGGCGTGGTGGCTCACGCCTGTAATCCCAGCACTCAGGAGGAAGAGACAGGAGGATTGCTGAGTTTGAGGCTTGCCTGGGCTACATAGTGAGCTCAGAGCTAGCCTGAACTA
The DNA here is from genome assembly GCA_004025085.1 of Thryonomys swinderianus. Classification (NCBI taxonomy): domain Eukaryota; kingdom Metazoa; phylum Chordata; class Mammalia; order Rodentia; family Thryonomyidae; genus Thryonomys; species Thryonomys swinderianus. Next base: position 61,848 of record PVIC010003922.1, on the reverse strand, counting down.
CAAAGCGAGACCCTGTCACAAAAAAAGAAGAGCAATACTTTATATTTCAATTTATAAAATTTCATAGTTGGTTCTTTGACTGTGGATGGTCTTATGTGTGGATACAAGGTAAGAGAAGGGGAAGCACTAAATGCATCTTTTGTAATATTACATCCACTGAATTAAGGATACTTTAAGTCCTTTTTCCTTTTACTCTAGTAATATATAAAATACAAATGTTTTCAAAGAACACAAAAAGAAATTTTAGAAGAAAAAGTTATACAGCTGAGGGAAGTTTTTAATTAACAAACAAAAAATGTAATGGAGAAATCAAGTCAAATTAAAATTATAATATCATAAAAATGTTATAGTAAAATCTAAAACAACACGCTATAAACTGTATTTTGCTAGTAGATGATTCATAACTTAACCAATAGCAGAAAGAAACGATGATCGTTTCAAACATTATTGTATATGTGTACTCTTCATATTAGTAATGACAAATGATGATGTTCACACTGCTTTTGCAGTTTGATTAAATGTATAATCTATTCCTTATATCGTGTTTATCAACTTATTGGCACAAGGTACTGGAATTTACATGTTTTATTTTATTGTGCAGGGCACTAAATGGTATACTGGCCCAAGTATGGACAACTGAGAATATTTTGACAAAATGTCAGCTCAACTGTGTTTCCTAGACATTCGTAAAACATAGTATAGTAGTTCCATCAAGTATACCGATAATGCTGAGCAACAGTTGTTTCAAATTTGCTTTACTATTTTTAATCAGCATAATACATGCATATAACTTCAAATTTTATATCGCAAAAATGTCTAATCCATCATAAAAATCTCTGTGCTGTTTCTGCTATAAGAACTTTTGGGTGATAAACTTTATAATATAATTACAAAGGAATGTACATAAGTTTACTTTCTGTATCTATCAGTAATTACACTTAACTGCTTAAAACAAATCCCTTCAGTAACATAAGCTTAAACAAATTAGGACTGTCCGTGGTTAGTGGAGGAATAATATCTCCCTAAATTTTTAAGTGTGATGGTCCTAACCCTTTCTACCTAACAGTGGGACTCTGTATAGAGCTAGGGCCTTAATGATATGGATTAAAATGAGGCCCTTAGAGTAGGACCTAATTCAGTATGATTTCTGTCCATAGAACAAGAGGCTATGACACTGTAAAGAAGGCCAGGCTCAGAGGAAGGACCACGTGAGACACACCCAGAAGGGCCACTTGTAAGCCAGGGAGAGAGGCCTCAGAGGCCCAATCCTGCTGTCACAATGATCTTGAACTTTCAAGCCTTGAAGCTTTGAGAAAACAAATTTCTCTTACTTAAACCATACAATGTTTGGTGTTTTATGGTGGTGGCAATTCTAGCAAACCAACACACATACGCATAATGCTCACAAAACCTGAAGTTTGGAAGCTGATTTCTGGGCCTGGGATACAGGTTCTCAGCCTCTTTCAGCCTTCCTGTTCCACCCTCCTCAAACATCTCCAAGGTAAACTCAGACTCAAAGTCTGAAGGTGGCTGTTGGAGCTATGACCATCAGGACACATCTCAGGCAGAGAAGTAAAGTGGTAACTTGCAAACTGTCATAAAATTTTACTGTTGCATTTTTCAGTTTGGAATCTAATCCTTTGTCTCATGTGCCCCTATTCAAGTTGTAGTATGAAATGATTTGTAAGAGAGGAAGAGTATATTGTATCCAGACATCTAGTGAATGTGAAATACATATATATTCATTTGTATCATTTTTAAATTAGGAATTATATTTATGAAAATTTTTAATGCCCTAGAAACAGTATTTTTCAAGGGCAGAGAAACAGTCTGTTGGCCTTGCCTTCAAAATTGACAGTGCTAATGCGCAAGACCGCTTGCAAAACTCTTTAAAGAGAAGTTTCATCCTTTTACAGATCCACCAAAGCTCTTGCAATGCCCCCAAGAGCTCATTCTTTCTCCCTTTTCTTTTTGGACTCTTAGATCCTTCAATGAGTCATTCTTTACAAGGATATCCAGAAGCTATTCTGGTACAAAAGTTCCAAAATCCTGGGCTATTTCTGTCCTTATTTGGGAATTTAAAGATCTGTCTGGTCTGCATCGCTGTGATTCTCTGAGCACTGACTTCGTCTCCCATCACATCTGAAATCAGCCCTGCAGATAACAGGTCTGTGAATGGATAAAGCAGGGAGAAAATCAAAGATTTCCCACATAAAGGGAAGTACAGAGTCTGATTTGCTATGCACCACATGGGGAAACCGTTAAAACATGTGTTCTTAGCTTCCAGAAAACTGGCTTAAGTATTTCTTCTAGCACTAGAACTATAAAAGAGATATCAAAATATCTTATTAAAATATAACATACTATTACTTGAATACCTCCAAAAGCTCACTGTATTACTTAAACTTTTGCGTTTTGTTTTTGAGACAGCGTCTTGCTTTATAGTTCAGACTGGCCCTGAGCTCACTATGTAGCCCGGGCTATCCAGGAACTCACAGCAATCCTCTTGCCTCTGCCTACTGAGTGTTGAGATTACAAACATGAGCCACTCCTCCTGGAATTGTGATATGGGGATCAAACTCAGGACCTTGAACTTGCCAGGCAGACAGTGGAAACACAGAACTAAATCTCAGGCTCTGTATTATTTAAAGTCTTGAAATAATTCTTGTAAGTACTAATTCCTAATCTCCAAGTAATTTTATAACCATATATTAAATTGTTCTGTTTGTACTGTATAATTTAACTTCTGAAAAATATATTTCTGTCTCTTATTAAAGATGGAAAGGAGACTATAGAAAAGGTATATTTTAAAACTACTCTGCATAAAACTAATGATCCAATCTCTTAAATTTTTTGGTGAATTTTAATTATGTAATATTTCTTCATGAGAGTAGTAAGCATAGTTAAGAATTTTGTTTTTGTCTCTATTTTATATGTGAGACCAGTGTCATCTTTTTTCTCCTTATCACAAAAAGAGCTAAATATTTCTAAACATACTACAGTTATTAGTGTGTCCTCAAGGTATATCCATTTGCACATAAATGAATGAAACATTCTTTATTGCAGGGTAAATAAATAGATCATAGATATGTAAATACCATATCTTTTCTGTGGTATAAGAACCTGTAGATGTAAATGAGTTCTAGAATGTATGACAGATTTTATAAAATAGCAAAAATTCAAAGGGAATGTGGTAGGGGAACATAATGAAGGGAAAAAATATGCTTTGGAAAAAAAAGACAAAGCAAGAACTTACATAGGAACTAATAAGGAAGATATTTAAAATGTGTTCCAAAGTTTTTAATATTTCAAACAAGCATTAGAATACAAATTATATTAAATTGTTCTTATCCAAACTGTCATGAAGTTTATATATGCAAATATATTTATACATAAAACAGTGTATATAAGGTGTAAGGGGTTGCGGGTAGGTAGGGATATGAGTAAAAATGAGAATTAACTTGTGTCATATACTGGTACAAATTCCCCAATGTTGAGTGTGATTATGAGGTGTATATATAATGTAGCAATAAAGAATTCAATTTAAAAAATGCTACATTAAATTATTCACTAAATTTGAATGCAGTCTTCTAGGACACCACCCAATAGCATAAAATGCCTTGTGTATAAATATATTTGCATATATAAATTCCATGACAGTTTGGATAAGAGCAGTTTAATATAATTTGTATTCTAATACTTGCTTGAAATATTAAAAACTTTGGAACACATTTAAATATCTTCATTATTAGTTCCTACATAAGTTCTTGCTTTCTTTTTGAATGGACATTACACTTTTTCCAAACAGGCACAACTGGCATCTAAAGATGAAGGTAAGGTGTTTCTTAATCTCTAAAGATATATATTTCAATGTATTTGTTATTGACTGGACTTGTACTTAGAAGTATTTGATATTTATATCCACATTTATCTTTATAATTTTAGGAGACCAAATATCTAATATAGTTTCACCACTCAGATCACATCAACTGAAAATAAATTTCTATTCAAAATATTACCTATTGTAACTTCATAGAGAAAAATTCTTTTGAAGATTAGCAATATAAATCAATAGAAATAAAATTAAACAAGAGTCACTTGCTACAGAGTAGACTTACTTCCTTTTCCTCTGGTATACATATGGCTGATCCATAAAGTACCTGTTTCATGTTATAGTAATTCGCAAATGTACACTATTTTATTTAACAAATATGTTTTGTAAACTTATCATTTTCTAGCAGTGGTGCTACATAGACACTAAGAATGCAGTGATTAGAAAGGTTGGCCTCGTGAATTGCAATTTATGGCATGAGGTGTGTACAGTGGGAAAGGGATCTGCCTATACTACAAATTAAATTTATCTAGCCTGGAAGCCAAGCAAGCATTTGCCAAGACTGAACATACAACCTGAGCTACAAAGTATATGTAGTTGTTAAATGGAAGAAAAGAGACAACGAGGAATTTTCTGAGTAGAGTTGGCAACATAAGTGAAAAAGCTGCCTGATGTCATAGGTCACACCTTGAATCTTGGTACTCAGGAGGCTAAGATAGGATGGTCACAGAGAGCTCAAGGCCATCCTGAACTGCAAATTGAAGATGTATATGAGCTCTAGAATACATGATAGATTTAGTGAAATACAAATTATTCAGAGGGAAATGGTATGTAGGGGTAAAAAAGGGAAGAAAAATATGATAATTTTAAAAAGGGAAACAAAGCTTATGCATATAGGATGGGGTTGTAGGGTGGGTGAGGGAATGGAAAAAATGAGAATTAAATTGTGTCACATGCTGGTACAAATTCTCAAAGTTAAGTGTGATCACAATGTGCATATATAATTTACCAATAAAGTTTAAAATTTTAAAAAGTCAATAAAGAAGCAAACAAACAAGCAGAAAAATGTGCAAAGCCTAGGAAAAAGCATAAAACACTTGAGAACGTTCTGAAATAAATGATCAGAGTTGAGTGCAATAAACCAAAGGAAAGTGACCATACTACAGTAAGACAAGAAGGGAAGAGCAGCCCCGTAGAGAATCTTACAACTGCTGTGAAGTCTCTGTTTCAAAATGAGAGCAGAAGAAGTCATTAAAGAGTTTGCTTCAGACTTTGGTTTCAACATTCTGGAAAAAGTATAAAATTATTAATGAATTCAAGAAAAGAGAAAAATATTAAGACTTGTGAAGTTGTAAAAGTCAGGCAGCAGCTCTCATCCCTCTAACTGAAGGAATAAATGGTGCAAAGAGAAAAACACAGGGTCCCAGGGAAGGATGAGGAGGCTGCCTGGCCCATGGAAGTAGTTGACCAAGTCACAGCCACAGCATGAAAGGGTGATTTAGAGCCGCTAGCAATACTAAGTACCATCTTGACATCATGACTCTAGCATAAGACTGTCCAAGGAAGGGGAGAAAAATGCCTGGGACTGGATTTTTGAGGAAATAGATGCCTGAAATACCAAGGAAAATTGTCCTAAGGCAATTTAGGAGTGCCCTTCATTGTTGGAGAATGAAGCAGGAGATGGTTATATAAAAAATAACAGGGAAAATGTTAAAATACATGGTTCAGTGGTATTAAAGGCAGTTGAAAAGTCAAATGAGTGAAAAACAGGCTTTAGATTATAACAGTGTATAATCTTGATGACTTCAAAGACCTATTAGTGTGGTAATTATGAGGTAAAGCTGAGGGAAGTTACTGAGAATGAATAAAGTTAGGGAAACTGAGGAAGTAAGAAAAACTAATTATGTTTGATGAAACAATGTAGTACTTAGAAGAAAAAAAATCAAAGCAGGAGTCTTGGTTTGATTTTTACAATGTGTTAAGCTTGATAACACAATAGAATAACCCAAATGAGAAGCAGTTACATGTTTAGGAGAAGGAAAGCTCATTGAGAACAGAAGACTCTAAAGACGGAAGGTAGAACCGGAAAAGGACTACACGAGAGGAGGGAGGATCATGAACACAGTAAGGCCTGAGTTTATCTGTTGGGGTCACTAAAGCAGTTAAAAGAAGAGAACAGTTAAAAGAAGAAAGGAGATGTATATGGATCAATATTTTATAGCTGTACAATTACCTTTACTAGTCACTTAGTGTTTTAAAAAATTAAATATTTATTGTAGCTGGGGATTTAGCTCAATGATTCCTGCATCTGCCTTGCAAATACAAGGTCCCAAGTTTGATCCCCATTAACCACATACCACAAGGCAGGGCATGGTGACTCACGCCCACCAGCAATCAATACCACACACCACAGTGCCAGGCATGGTGGCTAACACTTATAATCCCAGCACTCGGGAGGCAGAGGCAGGAGGATTGCTGAGTTTGAGGCTTGCCTGGGCTACATAGTGAGCTCAGGGCCAGGATGAACTACAAAGTGAGACCCTATCTCAAAAAAATTATTGTTATTCATTATTTTTAAATTATTAAATTATTTTATATGTCACGCTCCTAGTAAATATTGCCAATTTAATTTCTTTTCCTATTTGAACATTTTAAGTGTACTATTCCTGCTTAATTGCCCCAGTGAAGATTTTCAATGCAATGCAGAATAGAAATGGTGAGAGTGGGCACAACTGTGTTTTTCAGTATCTTAGAGAAAATGCTTTTAATTTTTTAACCATTGAATGTGATGGTAGCTATAATGAATTAATAACTATTTGATCATTCTAGAATTTTTTTTTTTGAGACAGGGTCTTGCTTTGTAGTTCCGGCTGGCTCTGAGCTCAATATGTAGCCTAGGCAAGCTTCAAACTCAGCAATCCTCCTGTCTCTGCCTCCCGAGTGCTGGGATTACAGGCATGAGCCACCATGCCCAGCACTGTGGCATGTGGTATTGATTGCTGGTGGGTGTGAGTCTCCACGCCCAGCATTGTATGTGGTTACTGGGGATTGAACTCAGGACCTTGCGCTTGCGAGGCAGGCACTGGAACCACTGAACTAACCCTCCGGCCCCATTCTAGAAATTTTAAAAACATATTGCTCAAGAATCCACTTACTTCCAGGATACACCCTGATCAATGAAAAAGTAGTGAGATTTTTTTTTTTTCAGTATGCCTGGATCCTGACACATCAGGTAGTAATATACAAATATTTCTCCAAGTAATATCTGGATTTCATTTCCTGACTAATAGTCCAGTCTTGATTTCACAGAAAACATGAAGTACTCAAAAACCAGTAGAATGATCTATTCTCGCAGTTCCGTGACACTGAGCTTCGTCCCACCTTATTCCCTTTTTCTCCCCAAATCCTCTCTGGCCTCAAGCTCTTTCAGGAAAACAAGATAAATGAAGGTAATTCCACAAGAAGATAGATCTGTTGCCTTCTTTTCTGTACATTTGTCCTAGGTTCTTATATATTTCACCAGAAATATTTAGTTTTCAGTAAAGAAGTTGAACTTCCTCTTTCCAGAAAGAATAGGCTACATAGATTGTATCAAACAGGAGTAACACCATCATCTTTCCATCTTTGTGTTTGCTTTGTAGCAACTCAATGATCCATGATGAATTCTTTCCAGTCTGGTTCCCCTCTACAGAAGCCTGTCGTAGTAGTTCATTCTACCTGTTTATTATATTTAAGCCCTTGCCATTTATAGTCATTATTTCTTACCATGAAAAATAATAACAAACTGTGACCATTTTCGTCTTTGCTGCAGTTTGTAATGTGCTACAGAGATGATGAAATTTGCACGACTCCAAACACAATGTTGCCTTCTGGTTGGCATAATGCAGTTACAGTACACAAGTAATTGGCTGTTACATTGCAGGGTGATACATGCTTGGCTCACAGCTCTCCTCCTGTTGGCAATGCAGGAGTTGGGCTGCTCTGACACCTCTTTCAATATGCTTTATTATTTAAGCCAAGAGAATGGTCACTCTGTGGATGTGCTTGGCAATTCCAAGTCACAGATGCTGGGCTCTCACATTTATCTTTCACCCAACAAGAGCAATATGGAAATAAGTGCCTGAATTCTTGGCTAGGAGTCAAGCTTCTCACTATGCCCAGTTGCTGGATTTGTGGCAGCCACAAACTTACCTTTGTGCTGGCTATGTGTTGAATGGTTAATTATTGCTTCTGATTATCTTTCGTGATGGCTTCTTGCAGACTGATTTTAATTAGAGAGATTTATTTTAGCAAATAATCCCTGTTGCTCCATCTATGTCATACTCTAGGCTGTTATTCTTGGTATTTATGCTCATGATATTTTGCTATTCTAGAAAATAATGAATTCAGTAGCAAATTGAGAGAATGTACATAAGGAAATGGATACTCTATCATTGATTTATTTAAAATAGAATGTATTTATCTAACATTTCATAGTCTTTATGTTGTAAAGATCATACATGTGCACAGGTGTTCTTTAGCATGTAAGACCATGGAGGAGGCACCAACAGATTATCTCAAAAATGTCCAGTGGGTATGACTAAGAATAGTGTTAAAATAAATGATTAAGTAATTTGTGAAATGATAACACAAGAAAAAGAAAAAAAAAAAACAATTGGAGGATTACGCCTGTAGGTTTGAGAAGCATAGGTGAAAACATTTACTAGAAGGGAAGGTGGATAGTGGGTTGTTGCAGGAAATTCAACTTATACTACAGGCTCCTCTGCTTGGAAAACAAATTTCTACACCTTCTTGAGAACTGTGAACTTGATCCTGAATCCGTAAACTATGGAAACCACTGACCTGTGTGGCAAGAAGTTATGTGCTAGCTTGGTTTTTAATGATAACGTAGGGTATTGGAGACAGATTGGTTTTAGGGAGTATAAGCAGAACACAGTCTAGCTGAGAAATAACTTTGCAAATCAAGACAAAATTAGTTAGGGATGAGGATATGATAATAACAGAAGGACTACTCATTAGTAGAGTTCCTGAAAATATTTCAAGAAAAAACAAAGTCTTTGTTGCTGAATGCTCTAGGATACGTTTTGTTCCCTACCGACTCCAGGCAAGAACAGTGAAAGGATAGAAGAAAGGTTATGTGAGCCCCGAAATATATCACAGTATTTCTTAAAAGTTTAAGCCTTAAGGGCCGGAGGGTTAGCTCAGTGGTTCCGGCACCTGCCTCGCAAGCGTAAGGACCTGAGTTCGATCCC
>PVIC010003922.1:0-52664 GCA_004025085.1 Thryonomys swinderianus | reverse complement strand
TCTTGTTTGATTTGTCAGAGTAAAGATTAAAGTTACATTAATCTTTATAACTTTGGCATGGACCCTAAAACCATGATTAGTTTTGTTTTCTAAATACATATTGAACCACAGTGATACTAAAACATAAAACTCATTCTCATTCAAAAGTTTAGTAAAATCCTTAAACATACCAAGTAACATGGAATAGAGTTTCAAAGTTTGATATTATTTCTTTTTAAATAAGTATAAATGGAGACAAAATTAATAAATGCTGTCAGATATAACTGAAAAGAATGATGAAAAATTTCCAAAACAATAAATAATAGCAAACTCTCTTTGAAAAAATAGAAAAATTCTTGACAAGGCTATAATACTCAAAACTCAAACAGTTATTTACAATAGTTATTTACAACTATAAATAGATATGTAATTACAGATATAATACAATGAAAAATACCACAAAAGTGTCATATGCAATATGAATACAGAGTATTTGAAAATCTAAAAGAAATGAAAAATATTTATGAAAAATATAATTTTCAAACTGTGACAGAAACTCTGCCAAAGTCAATATAATAATTAAATTATTTTCTTTAACTTTTAAAAATAGAAATGATCAATAAAGACAAATATATCCATATATTTTAAATTACCGTAATTAAAGATGTAAAAACACTCACTTCCAAACACATCATTAAAAATTTTCAAATGTCTGAATTCTATGATAGATAGATAGATAGACAGACAGAGGGATAAATTCTCTTGTAAATAAAACAAATTCAGAAAATAAAATGCTAACAAATGATGATGAATAAATATATTTATATTCCATAATCAGGTATGCTATTTTAAAAGTAAAATACTGCAACATGTTTTATGTTTCAGGTTATTTTTAATGTATAGTAGTTTGTGAAACTACAATATGAAAAGAAAACATTTCAGTTTCAAAATACTTAAAATATATGTCATTAAACTTAGTTTCAAGTATATTATTTTCATGTAATTGCTTTTTTTTTCAAAATAGAAAGACTATTTCAATATGAGAATGACTATTTTCTAGTAAGTCCAAGCTATAACTATTTTTATTCAAATTTAAAAAGGAATACCTTGGAAACACAAGATGCATAATTAAAAACCAACAAGAAACCACCTTTTAGAAGTAGGAATAAATTTTGATAAACCCCATATACATTCATAATAAATATGCAAAAGTCTATAGATGTTTCTTATACAAGGAAGAAGCTTCTTTAAATGGAAATGGGAAAAAAAAAAGAAGAGGGAAAGAAATTGAATAATACCAAAACCAAACTAATCAGAATATGTAAAAGACAACAAGAACATAGATTCAATTCAAAGATAATCACCAAACTTTATCAAAGGTAAAAAAAGGGCCAAGTGATAAGTTTAAAACATCATCTTCCTGGAAAAAAGAACAAATATCATTACAAATTCCTCTTCTGTACAATTAACAATTTCATCAGGATTTCAAATTTTGAATGAACCTAACACAGTGCCTTTGGAGTTCACATGACAAAATATCATTGAAAATTTTACAGAATAAGTTCATCAAAAAGATAAATCACAGGAAGTTAAAGTCATCCTGCTGTCTCCACTGGTTTTAATCTAATGAATTCAATTGACCTCCAACCAAAATCTCTGGGGAAAAAAAAAAACACTCTGTATTTATACTGAGCATGAACATATCTTTTCCTTATTGTTATTCCTTCAACAGTACAGTGTAACTACTGCTTATGAAAATTTTATATTCTGTAAGGAATATAAGCAAGCACTTGATAATTTAAATTACATGGGAGGATAGGCACCAATTTGGAATGCACAAGTCTTATAAGTACCGAGGGATGGAGTGTATTTTGAAATAATACTTTTGTTGCAATTACAAAAACTGTAACATCAGGCCAATGCATTTTTCAAAGCTTCTGTGCTCCTAAATTCTAATCCTGTCAAAGATACATGAAAGTATGTTACTGGATTCATAAATATAAATTTGAAATTTCTAAGTGAAATTTGAACAAATCAAGTTCAGTAGATTTATAAGTAAACCATGATCAAATGGAAGATTTTAGTCAGGAAAGATGCTTCAAAGTTAAGAAACAAGAAATTACAGGCCACAGTCAATACTGCAGCAAATGAAAGTAGGGAATTTGGTACTGATATGAAGTAGGACATTTTGGGGGAAAGGCAGGGCAATAGGTTTGGAGGTTATGGTACCAGGATAAAGTCCCCAAACATTAAGAACTGGGCCAGTGAAGAAGCCCCTGCTGCTGAAACTGAAGAGATGTACCACAGCAAACACAAGAACGTGTATCTAGAAACTAGAAACATGGCTGGCCCGAAACACCTAAAGGCTACTTAATATGAGTAATGATGACCAAGAAGTAGACAAGTTCTCAAGAGGAACTGAAGAATGAATAACTGGTCTCTCAAATTTAATTAAGATGATCTTGGTTAACCTGTGTCTCCAAATTCCTGTTATAATTTATGAAGAGAGAAATATATCATTCTGAGACCAAAAATTTTCTTTTATTACAATGTACTATGTGTAGTAACCAATCAAAACTAAGAATTCATAACTCAAAATAAAAACAAGTAAAAGTAATAGATGTGAAGTACAGTTTCAAAGTATACAGATCAAACTTTGAAATGATTATAATATATATTCAAGAAAATAAATCACAAGATTAAAACATTTTAGAGAACTATAACCTCTAAAAAATTAAACAGAAAAATGACAAAATAACCAAAATTAAGAGTACACAGTAGATTTATCAGCACTTAGAAATAATAAAATTATTGGTCTGGAGATTTAGCTCAATGGTTCTGGCACCTGGCTAGCAAGAGTAAAGTCTCTGGTTCGAACCCAGGTAACCACATACAACAATACTGGGCATGGTGACTCATGCTCACCAGAAATCAGTACCACATACCAAAATGCCGGACATGGTGACTCACACCTATAATCCCAGCACTTGAGAGGAAGAGGCAGGAGGATTGCTGAGTTTGAGGCTTGCCTGGGCTACATAGTGAGCTCAGGGCCAGCCTAAACTATAAAGCGAGACCTTGTCTCAAAAAAAAAAAAAAATTGAGAAATGTCAATCTCTAGGAGGCAATGCTTTAAAAGTTCTGTGTACACCTGGATAAATTTCTGAAGGTTAGACTTAGAGAAAAGCTTAAGTGCCCCAAAATATGAAGATATGTTACCTTTCCAGAATAAAATAAACATCAGTAAGTAATTCTTCAAATGAAAAAATGCTGGAGAAAAGAAAACACAAATATAACTAAAAGAAAATTATCACCAAATTTGAAGCCTATATCAAGGAATGATATGCAAATACAGGTTAGAATAAAATAAATATTTAGGCAAAAGAAATTAGCATATTTTTTTGCACTTACAAAGTCATATTAAAGGAAACTGAAGAGAAAACAGAAGCCATAATAAAATGTACAAGAGACAAATGAGTCAGTTTATTAAGAGAGTTGTGATTACGGAAGCCAATGAGTCCCACAACAGGATACCGACAATGTGGAAGCACAGGATGCCGGTAATGCGGCTGGGTCCAAATCTGAAGGCCAAGAACCACAGAAGCTAAAGGTGGAAAGACTCTTGGGCTTGGTGTGTGCTATGCAGACCAAGAGACTGAAGGCTGCAAAGTTTGTATTTAATGACCAAAGACAGAGAATGGGTGGCCGAGTTCCAGAAGGCAAATTTACTTTGTGCTCCATCCAGGCCCCCACTGATGATATTGCAATTCAGAGTGGACTTTCCCTACCTAATTTACCTACCACCCGCACTGAATCTCCTCTACACCAGACCTCTCTCACAGATACGTTCTAATCAAATGCAATCTGGGACACTCTTTCAGGAGAGAAGAATGAACGTAGTCCCTCCAAAACCCTTGAGAATAAGGGTTCGGAACAGTTAACTCAGTGTTCCTTATCCCAGTCCGGTTGACATCTGAAATCAATCATCACAATCACTAAACAGGTAAATAAAAATAATGCAAGATTTATAATTTAACATAAAATTGCAACTGTAGTGTAGAAAAAAGTATATGGAAATCCTAACATTAAATATAGATTTAAATATAGTAAACAAAGTATTGGAAAATTAAAGAAATATAAAAACATTATATATCATTGATAAACAGATTTATCCAAGAAATAGAAGTTGTATATACTTTTAAAATTTACTCTATTCATGTACTGAGGAGGAAAAATTATTTGATCATCTCAGGTGCTCAAAAAACATTCCATAAAATTCAACATTGGTTCCTGGTTAAAAAATAAAAATAAAGGCACAATTCAGAATAAATTTCCTCAAGTTGGTGTATTAGGTAAAAAGAAAAGAGTAAACCACCGACCAGAGAGGATTCTTTTCATTATATTTCTACATTTATTGATCTTCTCAGGCACCTCCTAAGTCAAGAAAGAAATGCCAGAATTATTTAGAGTTACTTGTATGATATTTATAAATACAATATTTTGAAAATTTGTGTTTATAAGCAGGTGTAGTTGTACTTTGAAAAATAAATGGACCACTTACCAAAAATAGGTTAGAAGTTTTGCTTAACACAAAGGTAATGTAAAAATAATTGGTATTTCATATTTCAAAAAATGCATTGAAAAATTAAGATGCTTATAAACAGGTTAAAAATCAAACATCAAAGAAAAATACAGTTATGTCTACATATATATATACACTATATATACATAGATATAACTTGCTATATATTGTTTAGATAAATCAAATATCTAACTCAGTCATTAAATATTTCATAAAAATACATTAAAAACTCTGATTTATTACCTGCCAGTTTTTCCAAATACATTTTGAGTATGTTTATAGTCAAAACTCAAATGTGTGTATTTATGTATGTATATGTGTGTATGTGTAAATCTATGAAGTGATTATACAGCACACAAGTCCATTAATGCTTAGGATATTTTGGAAAATGCAGTAAAATGAAAGAATTATTATAAATAAATATCAAAATATATTATAAACTTAAGCTAGTTAAGGCAATATGATATTTGAAAACCTATATAAATATACTTAATGAGGCAAACTCTCATTGTTTTGATGAAGTAGCTAGCATAAACGGTTTACAGGGAGAGAGGTTCTTTTTGGTTCATGGCTTGAGGGGTTGCAGCCACATCGTTGTCCCTGACAAGTAAAGTCACTTGCCTTTGGGTTTGTGGCAAAGCAGCACGTCATGACTGGAAGGTGTGGGAGAATTCTGTTTGCCTTATGGTGGAAGAAAGCTAGGAAAGCCCAGGAGCCCCAATATCATCTTCGAGAGCAAGCCCCAAAAAGCTAACTTCTTTCCTGTAGGTCTGACATTATAAAGATCCCATCACCTCTGTTACTAATAGGCTAGTATATAATCCTTTAGCACATGGATGTTGGGAGCACATTTAAGATGTAGTATGACATCTCAGAAATAAAAGAATATAGGTCTTTTCGGGGCCAGAGATTTAGCTCAGTGGTGCCGGCCTCACAAGTGCAAAGTCCTGAGATGTATCCCTGGTAACTACATACAACAATACTGGCGTGGTGACTCACGCCCACCAGCAATCAATACTACATACCACAGTGCAGGGCATGGTGGCTCACGCCTCTAATCCCAGCACTCAGGAGGCAGAGACAGGAGGATTGCTGAGTTTGGGGTTTGCCTGGGCTACATAGTGAGCTTAGGGCCAGCCTGAACTACAAAATGAGACCCTGTCTCAAAAAACAAAACAAAAAGTAGGCCCAAGTAGACAAGATAATGGACTTTCTGGTAAAGGAGGCATTGCTAATATAAATATTTTTAGTGAACAAGGCTGCTAAATTGAGTAATTATGTGGAGAAAATAGACCTGGATTTTTATTTCACACCAAATGATTACAAATGAATTTCTAATGTAAATCTGGAAAAATAATATAATGCCTCTACAACTTATAGGTGAATGTTGTCAAAGTAACTTCAATAAAACTGTCCCAAAAAGAGTGATTGAATGAACTATAGAACACA
This sequence comes from Thryonomys swinderianus, assembly GCA_004025085.1. Lineage (NCBI taxonomy): Eukaryota > Metazoa > Chordata > Mammalia > Rodentia > Thryonomyidae > Thryonomys > Thryonomys swinderianus. Next base: position 46,654 of record PVIC010003922.1, on the reverse strand, counting down.
CACACTGCACATAACAGCTACAAAAACTCTTGGCATTCTGGAAATATACTCAATTTAAAACTTCAATACAATATAGCATTCTTATTTTCTAAATCAAAGCAATCACCTTGGGTTATTTGGCTACAAATCATTTCTCTAAAAACAAATGCAAAATCATTTCCTTGTTACTCTCCAGTATGGGGACTAGAATCTATTGGTTATTTAAAAAAAGGACTTGGAAATGGGAACACATTGTTTTAAATATCAAAATTTTTCAAGAAGATTGCTTAGGTAGAGACATATATCTCTCTGCTTTTAAGCAATGACAATAGTTCATCTCTCTCTATATATATTTATATTTTATATAATATATATTATATTTTATATAATTTGTCTAAATTATATAATATAAATTTTTATTTTATATTATTTTATATAATATATATTTATATTTGTATATATATAAATGTATATGCATGATACTTCTCTTTTAATAGAGTGCCCTTTAGTTCACTTCTTTCTGTTTTTCATTCTTTATGCTTTGAGCTCTCCTTTTTTTGTGGGATATAAAATCTCCATGTGAAAGATGAGTATGTTCTACCTTTGCAGCAACCATCAGTGAGGTATTTTAGTATTCACACTTTTTGCTGAAAAATTTCACTTCTTAATTAAAATATGAGTAAAAATATTTATGTTAGATTGTTACTTTGTAAAATTATTAAATAAACTTCCTTGGTCACAGAATCATAGAATTCAAACTGTGTAACATCGATACTGAAACATTAGGCAGTAGAATTAACTACCATGAAAATAGCTTTGCAATGTAACTCACTTGTTGGGACTAAACAAGAAAAGGATAGCGAATCATTCCACTTGATAAATAATAATGATAAAAGTTCTGTATCAAGAAAATTCCTGAATTAAGTCATAGCTATCATCAAAACATGCACAGGCTTTGTGTTTTATTGGTTTGTTTGTTTCCCTTTTCAGACAGGCTCTCACATTGTTGTTCAGCCTGATCCTGAACTCACTGTGTAGCCCAGGCAAGCCTGGAACTCTAGGCAACCCTCTTGCCTCTGCCTCTCAAGTGCTGGGATTACAGGCTTGAGCCACAATCCCAGGCATTGTGATATGTGGTGCCAGGGATTGAACTCAGGACCTTGCACTTGTCAGGCAGACACTGAGCTAAATCTCCAGCCCAGTCTTTGTATTTTAAATAATAATTTTGATTTTGTTTTTGTGTCATGCAAAATACTTTTTTATTCAACACTTTTCTGGCATCACTGGTAAATGAAATAAGACAAGAAAAAGAATTATAACATGCATATATATATATATATATATATATATATAAAACTTTTTTATGTAAGCCAGCAAAGGGCATGCATTTTAGTTAGTTTTATATGAAATTTGAGATTTCAAATAATATTAGCATCTCCCAAAAGATTTTTATTTACATCTCTCTAGGTGAAAAATGAAATTTCTTATTTTACATTACCAAGAATACAGTCAGTGCAACATGTTAAACTTCTGTCTGGAGCAGAGATGGTAGGCTGGAATATGAGAGGGAATAGATTCACTCTCTTCTTCCTTTAGCCATCTATGTTCACTAAGTACCTCTGCCCTTTGGATGTCCCCAGAGATGATGAATGTCCCTGTGTAAAACTGCATCTTTATATTATACCATAAGACAAGTGAACTGTACTGTCCAGAAAAAGATAGAAGTCTTCAGTTCCTAAACTTAGTACATCCTAAGCCTGGTACTTAAATTTAGCACCTAATCCAGATACCCCTAAGCCCAGCACCTCCTAAGATTTTTCTCTTTAAGTACTGTTCTCTTTTCAAGTCAAGAGTAGGGAGCAACTGAGACTGCTAAGTGTGTTTCCTGGACTGGAAACTCCCAGGACTAGAACTGCTGGACCTCTCTGAGCTCTTCCCTTAATTAAATTCTTACATAGGAATCTGTCACTATTTTGTTAGACCAAAGACACTATTTAATATTTTTATTCTCTTCAAGCATTGTTGTTGTGTACACCCAGAGTTAGTGACTATTTCCTAAAAAGCTTTTATCAAAAAGTTTTTTTACTCTTACTGTTTACTTGTATCTTATTATATTTTTTGATGAGATAGAAAATTCTTTTTTATAGAATAATGCCATAAAGCAAATGTAAAAGAAACAATAAGATAAAAAGTCATCATTTTCCAACAACTTGTTTCAGTTACAAAACTTAGTAATGGCTCATTAATGGGTAATCAACCACTGGGTAAAACTATCAGGGTACTAGATATTTACATAGTGTTAAAACATCACTTTATCAGTGTCAACATATTTATTACATGGAAGTAAGTACTTCTGCCCCAAATGATCCAACTTGACATCATTGCAAATGAGGCAAACTGACTACATGACCATCATATAAGACATCAAAAAAAACACAAAGTCACCTTTTTCATATTTCTGCCACAATATTCAACTTGAACCTAATGACAAAGAAACAATCAAATAAGCCTAAAATGGAGACACATTTTACAAATAACTTGTCTGTATGCCATAAAAACAATGTTGTGAAGGTAAGAAGAGAGACATTTTATTTCTTTTTTGGCATGGTACTGGGCATTGGATACTAGGGCCTTTACACTGAACTATGTTCCCATTCTTTTTTCTTTTCATTTTTTAAAATTTTGTTAAATCTCAATAAGGTTTATCTATCCTATTAGTCTTCACAAATTGCCACTGTTTATCCTGTGATCAATGCTATTGCTTTCTTTCCTGTTTTTAAACTTACGTTCTTATCTTTTATTTTCTTTCTCCACTGCCTCAAAACTAGTTCATTTTCAGCTTTCGTTGCTGGCCACTATTGATATTTAAAACTGTGAATATCCTTTGAAATGCTGCCTTGATTTCATTTCATTAGTTCAATATAATGTTGAAAGTATTTTGAACTTTATTATACTTTATTCTACTATAAGTTATTTGGGTGTTACACAGTTCTAAATTACATCACTGTTTACTGTTACTGTCGACATTATTTTATAATTTACTTGAATGACAATTATTATATTTATCTATTGTTTTGAAATTAATTGGTTTGTTATATGGCCATATAAAAGTAGATTTAAACAAATTTACCATCCTTGAGAACACATATAACCAAATATAAAGTTATAAGCGGATGAGGTCTATCACAGTTATATTATTTAAATAAATTTCTTTTAGCTTTGTACTCTTTGTTCATTTTATCTACAAGAATTATTCAAATGTTAAACTTTTCCACTATGAAGTTTTACTCCTTTCTCTTAATATTTATGTGAGGTTTTGCTGTATCTATTTCAAGAACACTATGTTCATGAAACAAGATAGCTGTAAGATCAACACAAGCTTTGTCCTAATAATGGATTTCATATATAAATTCCGTGTGTTTGTTTCATAGTAAAACAGTTATATAGACTTCTTTGGTTAGTATAGCTATCGGTTTTTTGCTTGCTTATTATTGTTTTTTCATTCTTATATTTGATATATAAATTTTCTTATAGTTTACTTGTATCTCTTGCTTTTATCATGTTTTATTTTATTATCTCTTTTTGACTATTTATATTTCTTTTCTGTGCTGCTATTTTGTTTGCCATTTAAGCCTTGGATATTTCTACAATGTTCATCCAGCTTTTTAATGAAATAATATGAGTGCATCATGTAGTTTCTGGTCCCTTAAAGCTGTTAGTCTTCTCTTACTCTTATGAATGTTTGTTTTCAAATTACATGTGGCCTCCCCAGAGAGATTTATTCCTCCCTGCACTATGTCACTTTCTTTCCATTGAGTTGTTTTAGAGTTAATTTCCTGGCTACTGATATCTGTTCTTATGTATAAAAAAAAAATCATGTAGTTGTAATTGTCCATCAATACTAGCCAAAGCATCAGACTGAATCCTGTAAAGTAAAATGCTATTTACATGATTTTTTTAACTTCAGTTTATGCCTAAAATTTTCTTTTATTCTTGTCTCTAACATTGGACACCTTGACTTTATGAGGCTTTTTAATTACCAGGATAGTTTCATACCAATACTGCAAACCCTTGCCTATGTAAAATATGTCTTTGTTGTGTAGAGGTTTTGTTCATAACTCTTTCCCTAGCCCAAAGTCTTCAAGAATTCTACCTAACCTGTTTTGCAGCAGGTTTAGTGTTTCTGTTTTAATATCCATATCTCTAATCCAATTTGATTAGTTTAGTTCATGGTGAGATAGGTCTAACTTTAGTCTTTGACAGGTTGAAGCCCAGTTTTTCCAGCACTATTTGTTAAAAAGGCTATCTTTCCTCCACTGAGGATATTTGGCTCCTTTGTGAAAGATGAGGTGACTTAGTATATATCTGGAGTTGTTTCTGTATCTTCTAATTTGTTCCACTGATCCTTGGGTCTGTTACTTTGACAGTACCACGTTGTTTTTATCACAATGGCTTTGTGGTATCATTTCAAGATGGGGCTTGTGATGCCCCCTCCTATGTCCTTGTTGCCTAGAATTGTTTTTACCGTTTTAAGTTTCTTGTGGTTCCGGATGAATTTTTGGATTATTTTTCCTAGCTCTGTGAAATATGCTGTTGGGATTTCAATCAGGTTTACATAGTCGTTGTGGAGTATAGCCATTTTGATGATACTGATTATACCTACCCAGGATCAAGGGATGCTTTTCCATTTTCTGACATCCTATTCAATCTCTTTTTTCAGAGTAGAGGTCCTTCACCACCTTTGTTAGATTGATTTCTAGATATTTCATTTTTGAATGCTATTGTGAAAGGAATTGATTTTCCAATTTCTCTTTCAGTGACTCTGCTGTTTGTGTATACAAAGGCTATTGATTTTTAAGCACTGACCTTGTATCCAGCTGTGCTACTAAATTTCCTGATTAAGTCTAGCAGTCTTTTGGTTGAGTTTTAAGATCTTCTAGATAGAGCATCATGTCATTAACAAATAATGACAGTTTCATGTCTTCCTTTCCTATCTTTATTCCTTTTATTTCTTTCTGTTGTCTAATTGTTGTATCTAATATTTCCAGCACTATAATGAACAGGAGTGGTGATAGTATACATCCTTGTCTTGTTCCTGATTTTAGTGTGAAAGGTTTAGTTTTTGAACATTTATTATGCTGGCTGTTGGTTTCTTACACATAGCTTTTATTAGTTTGAGATAAAGTCTATCTATGCCAATTTTCTGTAATGTTTTGATCCTGAATGGTTGTTGAATTTTGTTGAATGCTTCTTCTGCATGTATTGAGATGACCATATGTTTTTTGCCTGAATCTGTTAATATAATGTATTACATTTATTGATTTATGTATGCCGAGCCATCCTTGCATCCTTGAGATGAATCCAACTTGGTCAGGGTACATGATATTCTTGATGATTCTCTGTATTCTGTTTGCAAGTATCTTACTGAGCACTTTTGCATCAAATAAATTTGTTTCCAGAGATGAATTTAGGAGTACTGCTTCCCTTTCAATTTCATTAAAGAGAACTAGAAAAAGGATCCACAACTGGGATGTCATTAAAAACCTTGTGCACAGCAAGAGAAACAACCAGCAGAGTGAAAAGACAACCAACAATATGGGAAAAAATGTATCAGCTGTTTCTCAGACAAAAGGGTACTATCTAGAATATATAAAGACTTTAAAAAGTCAGCCTCGCAAATTTAAAGACCCAGCTCAAAAATGGGCATCTGAAATAAATAGACACTTTTCAGAGGAAGAAGTAAAAGCAGCTAAGAAGCATGTGAAGAAATGATCAACATCACTGGTCATTTGAGAAACTCAGATGAAAACAAAAGTAAAATTTCATCTCCCTCCACACAGAATGGCTGCTATCACAAAACCAACCAATAGCAAATGCTGGCAAGGCTGCAAAGAGAAAGGAACGCTTCTCCAGTGTTGGTGGGGACGTGGAATGGTGCAACCACTGTGGAGATCAGTGTGGAGATTCCTCAAAAAATTAGGATTAGAGGTCCCATTTGACCCTGCTATTTCCTTGCTAGGTATATACATGAAAGAATTAAAAGTTTCATATCACAGTGACATGTACACCCATGTTCATAGTACCTCAGTTTGTGATAGCTAGATCTTGGAAACAAACCACACTTTCATCGACATGTGACTGGATAAAGAAGATGTGGCTTTTTAAAAATAAAATGAAGTGTTACTCTATCATAATGAATGATAAATTTGAATCATTTATACTCAAATGAACATAACTTGAGGACATATAAGTAAAATAAATAGGTCATAGATGTGTAGATATATCATTTCTCTGGTTTGAGAAACTGAAGATATAAATTAGTTCTAAAATATAGATATTGTGAAGTAGAAAATATTCAAAGGGAAAATGGGGTAATGTTAAGAAGGGAAAGAAAGAAATTGATGGTAAAAAGAAAGCAAGGCTTATGTATATAAGTGGGCAGGAAGTTGTGGGGTAGGCAGGGGGATGGGAAAAATGAGAATTAAACACATGCCATATAGTGGTACAAATTCTCAGTGTTGGGTGTGATCATCATATGTATACAAAATGTACCAATAAAATCAATTTTAAAAAGGGAAGAAAATATATCTTTGTTATATAATATAATATTATAATTCATGAGATTTCATCTACATAAACTTTATGCATAATATATCAAACTCATTTTTATAATTTTAAAACAATTCCATTTATCTATATAAATAAAGGTATAGTTAATTTCTTTCTCATGTTTCAGGCTTTGATAAAGAGATACAATAAAATTATTTATAGGAAAATATCGTCTCATCCATGCCATACCACTAAATGTTATATTTGGGAGGAAAACAGTGTAAAAATGATGTTCCTTACTGTCTTAATGTAGTTGCCCTAGGATTTTCAAGAGAGAAGAATGAAGGGAGTTATTTTAAGTAATGAAATGAGCAGAGTTTGAGACTGGGAAGAAATTGGTTACATATGAATCAATGCAAGATTTCTTTTTTTTTTTTTAACAAGAACATTTGCTTTGTTAAGAAATAATAATGGAGGGCCGGAGATTTAGCTCAGTGGTTCTGGCACCTGCCTCACAAGTGCAAGGTCCTGAGTTTGTTCCCCCGGTAACCACATACAATGCTGGGCGTGGTGACTCGAGCCCACCAGCAATCAATACCACATACCACAGTGCTGGGTGTGGTGGCTCAAGCCGGTAATCCCAGCACTCCGGAGGCAGAGGCAGGAGGACTGCTGAATTCCAGGCTTGCCTGGGCTACATAGTGAGCTCAGAGCCAGCCTGAACTGCAAAGGGAGACCCTGTCTCAAAAACAAAACAAAACAACAAACAAACAAAAATAATAATGGATCTATATCTTGGATGATTGTAGCCTATAATGTGAAAATGGTGTTATGTGGGGCAACCCTGTAAAAGGGATCTTTCAGGCTGGACCCTTTTGCTTCCAAAACACTGACTTCTCTTTGGAGCCAGGTTGAAGGTGGCTCCCAGTAACCACATACAACAATACCGGGCATGGTGGCTCACACCCACCAGCAATCAGTACCACACCACATACTACAGTGCCAGGCGTGGTGGCTCATGCCTATAATCCTAGCACTCGGAAGGCAGAGGCAGAGGCAGGAGGATTGCTGAGCTGAAGGCTTGCCTGAGATACAAAGTGAGACCCTGTCTCAAGAAAAAAAAAAATCTGAAACTTCAAAAATCAGCATTTTTATTTTAGATTTCACTTTATTAAGCATTATTTTTAATATTAGTGGAATAATAAGGAATAATAATAAGGCCTTGCCTTCGGTAGATGTACCACCAACCAGAATTCTGATGTCTCCACCTTTCATTGACTTCCTTGAGAGCTTAGCCCCTTTCTGATTGTATATTAACTTCTATCTAACTTAGCTGACTGTAGTATTCTTCCCTCTGAAGAGATATTCCTAACTGTGGTTAGGGTAGAATGGACAGTTTCAACCTAGCTGCTTTGAATTGAAAAGAGTCACTGTAGGGGAGACCATAGCCAGGGTCCTTCTTCAGAGAACACATACAAGGGACCTTACATAGAAGTCATGGTAGATGTTAACAGTTATGAACTCCTTTTTCAAGGTTGACCTAGTAGATTCTGGTAAAAGAAGTCTGGCTCATTTATTGTTGGTTCCATCTGCTTGATCACTTGGAGTTTGGCAGCCTCTGGACAAAGATAAACACATTTTTCCAAGATTTTAAAGAAAAATATGGAATGCTTCACAAATTTGTGTGTCATCCTCATGCAGGGGCCATGCTAATCTTCTTTGTATTGTTCCAATTTTAGTATATATGCTTCAGAACCAAGCACTAAATGCAAGATTTCTAATTGAGCTCTCTTCTATGTATATTGGAAAGGTCCAGTTCACTAGAAACACTATATTAGTGCAAATTTGGACTATTCATCATCTATGGATTTTCTAATTCAGTAATTCATATAAAATTAATCAGTTGAACATTCTAGATAATTAATACTTTAGAACATATTTTCCAAGTTCTTGCCCTGTCCTGTAGACTAGAATTCATCATGTAGCATCTGCATGTCTCCATGATTCAGGAATTTTAAAACAATTTATTTCTCTTTCTCTTCCTTCTAGGAATTTACCATATAATCTTATGACAGTTTATTGCAGGACAGCATTAAGAATAGAGCCTAAATTTCTGTAGAGAATTTTGAAGCTAATAATAAGATCACCACACTAATCAGAATGGCTCATACTACAAATTTTAGCACCATTTTTTAGGCAGCTAAAATGTATAATAGTTTACATCAATACAAGGTTAGATCAGTTGGTTCACTTTATATCAGTCTTTGTTTCTGAGGAAGAGAGTATCATACTAAAGTCCTTTGGTTTGAATCTTCTCAGAGATTTTGCCTTTCATTGGAGATACCTAAAACAGATTTAGAGAAGTCAAGCAAACAAAACATTGAAGACACCATTAAAAGGATACAATCTTTCTTCTCCTACACAAATACACCTATGCTAAGATTTTTAATCCCCTAATATCTGATCAACAGAGAAGATATGGCCAGATTTCTTTAACATCAAAGAAATCAATATAAAGTTTCAACTGATTGAAGCTTACAGGTAATCCTTCTAAATTGTGCTAAGATTCCAATTAAAAAGATAAATCAAACTGCAAGGCATACCAACAACTCAGTTGTCATGTTCTGAAAGTTAAAATGCAGTTTGGTTTTACTATTATAAAGAGAATTATGTCTAATAAATACAAATTTACAAATATAAAAATGTAATGAAGGGAGATAATACTTTCTACAACCAAAGATAATCTGTATTAATCACATAATTCTTTCCAGAAATGTTATTGTTCTCGTATTACTCTGGGGCCTCAGAATCTATAGATTATTAAGAAGTCTACATATAGAAGTTCTGTTCTTCTAAAATTTAGTTTATTAACCTCTCATTCAGATGTTGTTTTGATCTTTTTCAATGCAAGTTCACATATTTTCATGTATATTTTGGACTCAAAAGTTCTTAATAAAGTCACTGTCTCTCTGTACTTTTAGTTACATAATCCTTGTGATTGAACTTTCTTCCTTAGTAGGAAAGAAACACTGCTTGACAGGTTTGTTTCAAGAATTATGTCAATGCCTAAAAACCTCTTGGGCAGGAATTAGTGTACACTGAAGTATATTTAAAAGTTACATTTTGGTTCTTGTATCACCATTATGGCTCTTATGTATTTTTACAGTTACCTTTAAATATAAATGTTCTTAGATCACTAGCCATTTTCCCTCTTTGTACCTTCATGCTTTGTCAGAGATATCTGTGGCAGCTTCATGTTTTTAGGAAATATATATCTTTTTAGTTATAAAATTCCTAAGCAGATGTCTATTTTTTCAAGTCTTTATTCTTATAATTCAAAAATTTTACCAGTATGAATGGATGTATTTTACTTTTACTTTTTTCATAGATTTTTGACTAACCAAACTTTCATTGTTCTCTACTTCAATTTTAGAGTTTTCTTTAATATTTTATATGATCATTGATTTTTAATTGATTTTAAACATTATTTTTAAAAAATTTGGAATATCTGTAGTTACCACATTGAATTCTATTTACTCCATTGCTCTCTGTTTTCTCTTTTTTACTCCCTTGTTTCTTTCAATGATCTTCCACCTAGTCTTTTCATAGCACAAATCTGCTTGTTCATGCTCAAAGGTGAGTCCTCTAAGGCAACGAAGCCAGCTTTGACTTTTGCCATGTCTCAAGAGAGTATTTTACTGGAGAGCTGTAAGAAGGAAGGAGAATGGGCCAAAGCATGGTCTGCTGCATGGCAGTGCCTGTGGCCAACCTGGAGGGACCAGAGAGACCTGCTCCCCAACAAGGCCTTCTCCCTGTGTCCAGAAGGATTCCAGGGGGTGCCAGGAGCTGCAGCTCTATCTCCCTAGGTAGCCACACAGCTATGTGCCCTTGCGGGTCCTTCTTCCCTCTTCTCCATGGTGCTGTGATGTACTTCCGGAGCTGCTGCTCTCCTGAGAGAAAGAACCATCCATCACCCAGAGAAGCAAGCTTCCACCGAGAGGAGCAGATGTGCACATATAGAGAAAGGTGTTTGTCTCTGCAGACTGGGTAGGAAGAAACATGAGCTAAAAATCCACCCAAATATATCCGTCTGTGGGAAATCTTCCTGCAAGAATCAGCAGGTGTGTTGCTGAATCAGATCATCGTTGTAGAGTCCCTCTGTGAACCCAGGGAAGCGTCTCACCCAACATGCTCAGTCCAAGGCTTGGAGCCCCCCAAGCCAGAAGGACAGATTCACAGCTGGGCGCGCACTCTCTGTAGCAACACAAATTATAGCGATGATTTTGTGAGCTCTCTGAAACAGTGACAGTAGCATCTCTTTCTGTACTTGACCCTGAGAAGCGAAAGTAAGAACTCCTGCCGTCGTCTTGCTGCAATCTGTAGTCTGCGGTAGAAAAAAAAACATGGAAGAGAGTAATCAAGGCCTGAGTTCCTGTCTTGAGCCATGAATCCATCTGTCTGTGAAATCACCCCACCCCAGTTTTAACTCACTAAATGGGCAGTCATCTTTTTTCAGTCTCATGGAACTTGCTGAGACATTGGCAGAGAGATACACAAGAAAAATATAAACATCTTCCATATTGTAAAGTGCAGGGAAAAGGGTTCTGCCCCCTTGTGCTAACGTCACTTGTCTGTAGATTACTCAGCCATATACCATCCTTGGGTGTAGAACATACTCCCATGGTTAACTGTGGCTAAGTGTTTTGTGTAGGTGCACAAAACATGAGACTGGCAGGGGCAGAACCCCTTGGGATACTCATCCTTAATTAGAAAACAAGAGGAGCATCTGGTGAGGCAGGTTTGGGAGAAAAAGCAAGTGTAGACTCACCAGTAAGCCAGAGTTCATCAAGGAAGTAATCCTGAAGTATACTGTGGTTTCAATATGGACAGGATCTCCCAAAGACTGAATATCAAAGACTTGGTCTCCAGGAGGCACTATTGGTAGGAGAAGATGAGGTCTAGTGGGACACTGTTCAGTCCCTGGACTATTTCGGGAGATCAGGTTGAAAGACATTGTAGGACCATGTTTGTCTCTTCTCTGTGTTTCATATTCAAGATACATGTGTTTGCTTCTAACACACTTGGCTACCGTTGCTGTCACTCACCATGAAACACTGCTATCAAGGGGCAGCTCTCAGTGAGCTTGCACTGTGCTGTTTCAACTTACAAAACTTTAAGTTAAAAACAAACTTTTTCTTTTAATCTGTTCTCTTCAGTAACACGTTAATAAAATAAGATATTTTCTTGTAGTAACATAATCCTAACACAGGATATGAAGAAGATGTGGTCTACATGCCGAAGAAGCGCTCATCTGAATCCCTTCTTGCCTCCTAATGAGTGCTAATTTTTTGTTTAATAGTGCTAATAGATGGTAAGATTAAGTAGTGCCTATCCAAAGTGCTTACTACAAAACTGTTTCATGTCTGGGTTCTTTTTCTCATATTTTAAGAAAATCCCCAAATTTGGATTTTAAGTTTCTGATTTTTAACTTAGGGAAATTCAACCTGTACGTGAGATATATGGGATCTTCTTTTCTGGAGTTTTAAAAACTGACTTTATTGTTAATATATATATATATATATATATATATATATATATATATATATATATATATATATATATATATATATATATATATATTATGATCAAATTCAGCATTGAGATTTTGTACCAATATATAACATATTTTGGTTCTCATTTTTTTTCCCATCCCCTCCCTCCTTATAACTCCCACTCCCTAGGTACATAAAATTTTACTCCTTCCCTCTTCTTAGAAAGAGGATTATATCTACAAGAAATTCTGTGGGGGCTGGAGATTTAGCTCAGTGATTCCAGCACCTGCCTAGCAAGCACAAGTTCCCTGGTTCAATCCCAGTAACCACATATAATAATTCCGGGAGTGGTGGCTCACACTCACCAGCAATCAGTACCACATACCACAGTGCCAGGCATGGTGGCTCATGCCTGTAATCCTAGCAGTCGGAAGGCAGAGGCAGAGGTAGAGGTAGAGGCTGGAGGATTGCTGAGTTGAAGGCTTGCCTGAGCTACAAAGCAAGACCCTGTCTCAAGAAAAAAAAAATCTGTGAAACTTCATAAATCAACATTTTTATTTTAGATTTTACTTTATTAAGCATTATTTTTAATATCAGTGGAATTTATATGACTTTTTAACTTTAGTAATATAAAACATCCACTAGTGAACTAGAAGGGAAAATCTTTATATTAATCACTTTGGGCTACCCTAATAAAATACCAGAGGCTTATCAGCTTAAACAACAGAATTTATATCTCAGTTCTGTGGGCTGGAAATAAAAGATCAAAGTGCCAGGTGTTGAGTTCTCCTGGAAGCCTCTCTTTCTGTCTTGCAGATTGCAGCCTCCTAACTAATTTCCTGTGGCCTTTCCTTTTTCTCTATTGGGGAGAAAGGGAAAGGGAAAGATGGAAGAAGATAAGAAGAGAAAGGACAAACCCTTCGGAGTGGCTTTTTTAAAGGGCATTAATCCTATCATGAAGACCCACCCAAATGACCTCATTTTCCCTATGCCTCCCAAAGCCTGAACCCCAAATGCCATACTGTGCATTAGATATGTAAATGGAGGAATACACAAAAGTTTAGTCTTCACTGCATTTAAATAATGTTTGACAGAGAATTCCAGACTTGTTTCAGAGTTAAAGCAGAGACAGAGATTCATTTGCCTAACAAATTCTAAATTAGCTTCCCAGACAATCAGAAGATAATTCTCTGTACCACTATAGGTATTTGTGTGGTTCTGATGTTCAGTAGAATGAGACAATTGTTTTCTGAACTTGTGCCCAAGCAATTAGATTTCCAGTTCCATTTGTTCGAACACTATTTTCAGCCTTTTTGCTGCCTTCCAATTCATAGACTTTCAGAGGATATATATGGCAAGAAGCCTATTTGCCTAAGTACATTCAGCTACACAGGGCATAAGTACCTAAAATGGATAAGGAAACTGGTGAAATCAATTCCCTCCAAATCTTTCAAACATTTATCCCATGATTGGCTTGCTCTTGTATTATGCATCAATATCATTTTAAAAAGAGATATTTAAGGGAAATGATATATCTATGTTTCATTTAAACATTCTTTGCATTTTGATTTTAAAAGAACTGTTTGAAGTCCAGGATGAGAGAGTTTTAGAATTTTGCCAGCTTTTTAAATATGCTCTTTATCTCTTAAAAATTTCAAATGTCTTCTGATATACATGTACTCATATAATCTCACCCACTTGTGCAACCAACCCAAATTGTGCTGTGTCACAGAGCAGGTGCAGAGAGTGTTAGAATCCTGGGGACAATAATGAGGCCCAGGAAGGAAGGCACGATTTCCATTATGTTATTCTTCTTCTTGTATTTCTTTCTACTTAGCCATATCTAACTTTAAATCATTTAACATTTTCCGTGCAGACATGATCTAATTTGCAGCAAAATAAAAGGGGGAAGAAGAAAAACATGTGGGATTTATTTTCTCTTGGTAACATCAGTAAAAAACCTAAAGAACACACGAGTTTACTTTTGCATAAATACATTGCTAGAACTTTAAATCAATATCCATAGTTACCCAAAGAGTACTTGCTGTTTTTAGGTCTTTTGGGATTCAAAAGGTATAAAATAAACTTTATTTTTATAAGTATAATATTCAGAAACTCTATTCTTAATGGACAAATGTAATACAATTTTCTGATTAAGGCTAATAGAACCTTGGAAGTTAAAGGCATGCAAGTTAGATTAACAAAGCTTAAAAAAAAACTTGAAAAAATCAGTTATTTTAATGGGCCCATTGAGACCATTAACATTAATAGTTATGACTGTTGTGGCCTGGTTTATATCTGTCATGGTGTTTTCCTGTTCTTGGCTCTTTTACTCTTTGCTTTTCCCTTTCCACTCAGTTTCTTGTCTTGCTCAATGAATTCACTCTGCTAGGTCTCATGAGTTTGTGACCTTCATTATTTTTCTCCAAAATATTCTTTAGAATGTTTTGAAGTGCAGGCTTTGTAATTGAGAAGTTCTTCAGGTGTTCTTTGTCATGGAAGTATCTTATTTCTCCATTGATTTTGAAATATAGTTGTGCAGGATAAATCAATCTAGGTTGGAAGTTGTTTTCCTGCAGTGCTTGAAACACCTCTAGGCTCTCCTTACATTGAGCATTTGCATTGAAAGGTCTGCTGTGATCCTGATGGGCTTCCCTTTGTATGTGTTTTTTTATTTTTCTTTTCCCTGGCTATTTTCATTATTTTATATTTTCTTGGATATCTGGAACCTTGACAATTATATGCCCGGGTGTAGATTTTTTAATATCATGGCCTTTTGGAGTCCTATATGCCTCATTTATATGTATGTCAAATTATTTTCCTTTCCTGTGAAGTTTTCTGCCATTATATCTGTGAACAGGTTTTTTTTTTTTAATGTCTTTTGTACTGTCTCCTGCTTCTTCACTAACTCTGATCAGCCTTATGTTATTCTTCGAGTCATCTAGGAACTGTTGGATTGATTTCTCATGGTCCCTTGCCATTTTCCATAAGTTATTACTTTCCTGTTCATTGACTGTGAGCCTATTTTTAGGGTCTGAAATTCGGTTTTCAGCTTCATCCTACTTCGCAAACTTTAATTTTCATTTTTGATCACCTGGACCTCTGCTTGAAGCTCTTTATAATGTTCCATTGCTTTTATTATCTGAGCTTCTGTGATGTTCCTGATCTCTTCTTTAATGAAGTCTTTCATTGTGGATAGCATCTCTGTTTTCATCTCAGAGATTAGTTTGATTTCCATTTTAGTAGATTTGCTTTTGTTACCAGTTCAGAGTCCTGGAGAGTGAACTGCATTTTGTTCCATTTCCCTTTTCCCTGAATTCCCCTGTGGTAATGATCTTAGTGTCTGGGTTCTTGAATTTTTTCTCACTTCTATTTTGCTGGGGAGCACTGTAAGTTACTGCACAACCTGTGGTGGTGCTTATCTGGACTTGTGCAAACAGGAATGGAGCTCCCACAAGGATTCCTGCCTGAGTCTGATGGTGGGTAGGCTGCTAACAGGTAGTAGAAGTCACTGCATGATATCCGCAGCACTTATCTAGATTCTCACCAGCAGGAAAAGATCTCCTGTGCTTCTGGTCTGGACACAATAACTGAAGGCTGCTAGCTTCAGTGGAAGTCCCTCCATGACCTCTTCAATGCTTACCCAAACTTGCCCAAGTAGAGTGGAGCTCCCTGGGCATCAGGCCTGGAACCAGTGGCAGACAGGCTGCTTACAGGCACCAGAAGTCACTGTGTGGCCTCCACTGTGCTTACCCAGACTCACCCAGGGGGAGCGGAGCTCCCAGAGGATGTCTAGCCTGGGTCTAGTGATGAGCAGGCTGGTTGCAGGCAGCGGAAGTCACTGTGTGGCCTCCCTGCATTGCTTACCTAGACTCACTCGGGGTGGATGGAGCTCTCCTGGAACAGCTGGCCTGGGTCTGGTGGCAGGCCAACTGCTTGAAAATTAGCTATTTTAAAAAGGTTTGTCTGTAATGTATTCCTGCATTGAAAAATCAACTTTTAGGGATAAAAAATAAGTCTTATAAATTCAGTTGACCTCTCATATGAAAAGTTAGAGAATAAAAATTGCTTGAAATTCTGAAAAAAAAGAATAAGATATTGTATAAGTTCATTACATTTGTATAGATGTAATATATGTCTCTATTTGTTACATGCATTTATATAATATATGGTTTACTCATAATGTGAAAAGAACTAACATCTGTAAAAATTTCTTTAAATATATCAAAAAATTAAATCTTGTATCTTTTTAAATTTAATAGAAAAAATATGTTCTAGACATTGGAGACTTGGCTCAGTGGTTCTGGTGCCTGCCTAGCAAGGGCAAGGTTCCTGGTTCAATCCTGGTGATCACATACAACAATACCAGGTGTGATGATTCAAGGCCACCAGCAATCAGTACTACATACCATAGTGCTGGGTGTGGTGGCTCATGCCTGTAATCCCAGCACTCTGGAGGCAGAGGCAGGAGGATTGCTGAGTTTGAGACTTGCCTGGGCTACAGAGTGAGCGTAGAGCCGGCCTGAGCTACAGAGTGAGGCCCTGTCTCAAAAAAAAAAAAAAAAGTTCTAGAATAAAGAATAATTGGATGGAATTATGTCATATTTAAGGAGTATCTCTCAAATATTTTGTTTTGTTGAAATCTCATTGGCTTTAGTAATTTTTTGACCCAATATAGTTTCCAAGTCCTAGAATTTAAATTAAAAAGTTTATAATCATCAATTTGTTATAGATAAAATATACAGTAAATTCTGACTAGTCAGAAATTTATAAATGCTCAAGAACAGTGTACTGGAAACTTCTGATAGTAATTTGGTAAATGTGAACTTCTATTTGAGTGAAGATAGTCATTCTAAATCAGCCTTAGTCCTTGGGAACATATTCTTAAAAGATAATTAATAGAAGTTGAATCCACATAAAATCAACAAATACTAGTTTAGAACTGAAAAATAAGCATTCCATTAATTTGTGCACACTAGATATCATACCTCTGTGCATGCATGCATATAGGGATATTCATATAATACACATGTATGCAAAAGTATATTGCATTTCAGTACATAGGTGTGTGCATGAACCTATTCATGCTGCGTATCTGAGAACAGCCCCACACACAGACTGTATTCTGGTTCCCTGGAAATCCTATGCTATGATGGGATTAGCAGTGAATAAGTGTTTACTTAAAGCACATGTAAAGAATAAAAGTGGAAAAGAGAGCAGGAAATGACAATAAAGAACCTTCAAATTGTAATGGTTGTGGGACATGGAGAAAAAGGAATGATAGGCCAAATGAGTTATAGAGTGCGCCCAGAGTGCAGCAGGCATTTGAGACATTCTTAGCCACGCTGGTGACAAGTTTCAGAGTAAAGATTTCCCGTGAAGAGAGTGGTATATGGCTGACTCTGTTATCCCTTCCAACCCCAGCAGCTGATAGAGAACAGCCTGAGAAAAGTAAAGCATTGGCTCACATACTGCAAAAGAAGCTGCAGGTGTGGAAAGAGGAAGCTATGCTCTACCTTCTTTGCAGGGAGAGTGGTCTCAAATACTGTGGGTCAAAATGGTTTAGACCAGAATTATAGATTTTAAAGTTCCAAATGATTTACTTGTCCTTCAAATCCTTTCCCCAGCTCCAAAAAGATAGAAAAAGTACTTTAGGAAGATCGGTAGAAAGGACTCAGCAAGAGCTATTGTATGCATATGTCCTGTAGGTAGCTCTATAGAAGAAGAGAAAAATAAAGGACAAAAAATAGTTACTAGTACTGATGTGTTTGTCCTCTCAGCATTCATATGTATTGGCATGTGCTGGTGGTATTTGGAGGTGGGACTGTTGGGAAGCTATCAGGGTTAGATAAGTTTATAGCTGTGGGATTCCTGTGATGGGATTAGCATCCTGACACATAAAGAACAGACCCAAAGTTGCTCTCTGAGATATGAAGACAGTGGGAGAAGGGGACACTTTGAAAGCCAGGACAGCCCTCACCAGATACCAAATTAGCGGGCACCTTGATCTTTCTGGCCTGCAGTGAAAACTAAGTATCAATTACTTTTATCACCGATCTGTGTTTTCTTCTTATGGCAGCCATCTGACAAAGATAGCCTTGTGTAAAGGAGGAGAGAAAAACAAATCAATCATTTCTGATTGTGAATGACTCACATTGTCCATATTAAAAACACATGAGTTCCCTGAGCCCACATGCCACCAGGACTGGAAAGAGGTCCAGAGCAGAACCACGGGAGAGAAGTGCAGAACTCTATTGGACAATACTCCTGCCCCAGCCCAAGCTGAAGCATAGACAATGTATGCAGCAGTCACAGTTGAGTTGAAATGAACTCAAGCGGGGACTGTTTTGAAATTTGAAGGGTTTCTTATTTACATACGTGGTAGCAAAACATGTTTCTCAAAAAGCTCATTAAAACATCCTCCTCCATTTTATAACTGGAGGGGTAGAAATGCAAATATTTTACAGTTTCTCTGAAAACCTGTGGTTTGGTGCTATCCTAAGTGAAATCCCAGCTAAAGGATACTAGTTGTTTGAAGTTCTGAGAATAAAAAGTTAAAATCTAGACACAGACACGATGGCTGCTGCAGTCACATGGGCGGTGGCCCGTTGTGTTGGAGGCCAGTGAATGGCCACAGAAGGTACCCTGGAGCGAGCCAGGAGTCCCCTTCCTGGGTAGGGGAGGCACCCACCAACTTACGGAAAAACAGGCCAGTGAGCAGGATCATAAGCACAGCGAAGAGTACAACGAAGGCAACGGACAGTTTAAGATTATTTATCTCTCCCACCCTTTCTGCTTCCAGACAGAAGAATCCAACTCTGAACTGGGGTTTAGGAAGTATAAAGGGTTAAAATATTGTGCTGAGCTCATGTTTTCTTGTTATTAACATACTCGCCATTGTTATTACCCTGGTTGGTACTATATATCTTTAAAGCTGAAGCTGTCCAATAGTTGCATCACTGAGAAACTTTCCCCCAGCAAAATGCGATGTGCAGAAATCCTCCTTAAACATGATCAAAAAAATCACTGAAGTGAAAACAAAATAATTATTTGGCATATATTAAAAACAAAAGAGACATTTCTCATAGTCTTTCCTTTAGACTATAAATTTTAAAAAAATTATACATTTAGAATGATGTACATCCTCAGTAAGAGACAAAGAGAAAGAAAATTTTATACTACAGAACCATCATTTTGCTTCTGAACGGCAAAAATAAAAATGTGGGGTGATGCTCAATTAAATGCTTTAAAGGTATGAAGGTAAGTGGACAGATAGATATTGCTAGACATATCTCACAATTGTTGAAACTTTTCTTTCTTCTGTAGATCAATATATTGATTGATGTTATTTCATCCTGAAGATAAAGTGGTATTTATAAACTTCACACAGTAGTGCCTCAAGAGATTCAGAAATAATAATAATAAACTTCTCCACCCTTGCCTGTGGAACAGAAATTTGGATCGTAGAGACAGAGATCAGATAACCATTGGGATGTCAGGTGCATACTCCCAAGTGGATCTGTTGCCAGACTCCTGTCTCATGTGCATGTGTGATGCGTGTGATGTGTGTGCAGAGTGGATTTCTCTAAGCATTCGAGTCTCAAGCAATTTCTTTGCACTCTGCTCTTCAGCACTGATGAGTTCTTTCTGCTTTGCCTTGTTCATACCAAGATGCCTTGGTCTAAAGAAAGCAGAAAAACATCCAGAGGAAGAAAGTTGTTTAGTTAAAGAAAATCCAGAAACTTTCATTAGCACACACTGTCTATACATAAATCCATATATAGTCCCAAGGAATGGATGATATATTTAACTATGTGAGTTAGTTCATTTTAATTAAAGTGAATGTAGCCTTTTGATCTACGGAATAAACAATCTAACAATAGGAAAAATGCAATCTGTCGAGACATATTTGAGTTATTTTGCAGTAATTGGCTTGGCAGCAGCTGCAGTCACAGATTTCTGTTTCACAGATTGCCCCCAAATGAATAAAGGTTTGCTTTGAAACGTAATTAATATTACGTTCAGCTGCAAGACGTTCTCAGGTTGTCAAAGGAATTTGAAGGAGGTAGCTACAAAAAATGAACAAAATAAAAGTGAAACTGAAAAGTAAATTAAGTCAAATTAATGCACACAAAACAAACTGGACCAATACAAAATGCTCATGGCATGGTGCAGGTATTATCTTCAGTTTCACCCCCTATGAATCCTCAAATTATGCACGGGGCTGAATAATTTGCAAGGTATATGTTTATTGACAATGATTGCTTAATTTTACCATTTAAATATGAATCAGTGGGGGAATGTAAATGCTGTGCCATTCCCTAATGAGACGGAATGCATCTGAAGTGTAACTGCACGTGGAATGGTGGGGCCCAGAAACCAATACCCATGGACAGGAACTATTCATTTATTTATGTAATAATCATCTGTTTGGTGCAGGTCTTAAAATAAATACTGAGTTGTACTGGTAAAACCAGAAATACTCATTACCTGTACTTAAAAGTTTTCGTTTCCATCTTTTCTGTAAGTCCAACTGAACTGTTTTCTTCTAGGAGGAAATATGGGTTATAAAAACTGGACACCAGGTCAAGGGATTTAGCTCAGGGGTTCTACCTCCTGCCTTGCAACCACAAAGTTGTGAGTTTGATGCCTGGTACCGGAAAAAAAAAAAAAAGTATCAAACCTGGAGAACATGGCTGCAGTTAGTCATCCACAAACATATCAAACTATTGAGTTTATTTAAGACATTAAAGCCCATAATATTAAAAAGTAAAAATAAATAATATTAATTAGATACACCAGTAAAATTTTAAACATCTTTCCTCTCCTTTTTTGATTAATTTTAAATGCACTTATATTTATTAATCAAGAAAACAGTATGGTAGTTATAAAATTTAAAATATTTATTTCCATATAAAATTTATTTTAGGAAACAATGCATTAATTATATTTTGCATCTGCCCTACTGGCATTAGAGAGAAAGTAGTTTGCATAAGCCCTATAGTATCTCTTTAAAGTGCATAAATCAACAACATATTGATGATTCTGCAGGCCTGACTTTGTATTGGAAAATTACCTCAATCTATGCTTCATATCTGGGTTGTTTCTTACAATTAACCCTGCTTTTGGTTGACATGTATTGTTATCACCATGTTATCTGCAATTAGCTTCAATCTGTGTTATCTGGAGAATTTGATAATCAGCACAAAGAAGTATGAGGCAGAGGCTATTTTTAAAGGAAAGGAAAGGAAGAAGATTGGAAATGTGGTTGACTTTACCTCCTAAATCTGGCTGGAAAACCAGCTTCTGAACAAGCTGTTATTTTCCACATGGGAGTAGAATTGCTACAGTAAAATGCCACATTTCATCCATCATAATGTCATGGCTCATATTAAAATGTCTTCAGGGACCAAAGGGAGGGATGGGCAAAAGACATCAAATCAATTTTCAGGCAATTGCTACGGTTTTCAGAAACTAAACCCTATGTGATAGTGTTATGGCTGCACAAAGGGAGGTTATAAATGAGGTCCATACATCAAGGGAGGAAGTAATTTAGAAAAATAAAGCTGATTTGACTTTTGTGTGAGTTGGAACATATGGGTAGGGCACAGCTAGGTTATCGCTCTATGCATTCTTACAAGAGAAAAAGATCCAAATCAACACTCAGGAGACATGAACCCCAGCAGAGTCTTGAACCTGACAGCCTGAAAATCATTTATCCATTTATCCCTCTTGGTCAGTAAAGAAAGACTTGAGGTTGTTTTGCAAAGAAGTTAGTGTTTAATCACAAGAAAATCTGGTTAAAGCATCATTAATTGTTGACCTTGTCAGCTGAGAGCTACTCTCTCTGGAAGCCCATTTTCCACGGAGGTTATGGGTCAGGAATTGACCCAGTTCCGAGACCTGTCCTGCAGTTATCCCTTTTTTATACTTGAAATTCCTTCTGATTGGGCAGTTCATTGCTATATATAAAAGAGGACATAAAGCAGCCTATGTTTGCTAGTGCTGGCTCTACCCTGTAAGCACACTGTCTTATGAGAATTTAACCACCATTAAATGACACACATGTATAAAGTGGTGAGAAATGGCTACAAACCTGTAGACTAAGATTAATATGAATAAAGAAAGAAGTTAATTATGGGTCATAAATTTCCCAGACAGGATCCGAACTAAAATCTATGTATATATCATAGTATCATCTTCTATTAAGACTACAGCGATACAAGGCAATCATGCTTTTCTTATAAATGATAGTCTCAGTAAATCAATACATATCAGAAATATGCTTTCATCAAAGTAAATACTGTATATTTTATCATTAATTTGAAAAACTAATAGCTTTGTAAAGGCACTCATCTTCAAGTGTTCCGTTCCTCAGATTGTTCCATTATGAAGTCGTGCGTCAGTTTCCTGATTATCAAAGTAGCTGCAGTACTTGTGTCTGCTGTAACTCAAGGAAGACGCTTTGGTGATGTAGGAGAAGATACATCAAGCCACATGCACACATGAACGACAAAAGTATGGGCACTGCACCTTTCAAACAGCCATAACATATACAGAGATGATTAATAAGAGCCTATTTGGGGAGTAAAAAACAAGATTCAAAAGGAAAAGGGAAAACGGTGGTAGGGGGAAGTAAAGAAGGGAAAGGAAAATGTGATGGTAGAAAAAAGAAAACAGAGCTTATATATAGGGGGCTAAGTATTGTAGGGAGGGTAGGGGAATGTGAAAAGATGACAATAAAGATGTGTCATGAAGCCAGCCATGGTAGCTCATGCCTATAATTCCAGCATTTGGGAGGCAGAGGCAGGAAGATTGCTGAATTCGAGTCTTGCTACATAGTGAGCCCAGGGCCAGCCTGAACTACACAGCAAGACCCTGCTCAAAAAAATAAATAAAATAAATAAAATAACAAAAAATAAAAGTTTCATGTACAGTACACATGCTCAAAGTTGAATGTGATCATAGTGTATACACAAAATGTGCCAATAAAGTCAATTTTAAAAAAGAAAGAAAAGGAACTGTCAGAATTTTATAACAAGAAACTCATTTGGAAATACATCTAATATGCAATGCTCCATGAAAAAGCTATTTCTTTCAAATTTCCTGTTATGTTTTGTTCATAGTCAAATAATAATCATAGACTCTGAGAGACTAAAATCAATCAAGAAAGTGCAAGTAGAGTTAATGCAGATGTTTAGATTAACTAAATATAAAGTCCTATTATTTACCAAAAATTGAATGCTTGATGTACCATTAACATTAAAATAGTTTTGTGTACTTAATTATTTAGTCATTTGTGATTTGACTTTTAATTTTAGTAGATTGATGCAATATAATTTTAGTCTTGTACTCAACAGAACAGATTTATTCAGAATGCATTTAATTTATCTATTTTTATTAGCAATACAACGCACTGAATTAACTAAGATTAAGCCTCGTTATTGATTTATGAAGAAAGGGGATGGGAAAGAACAGTTTAGTTTCTGGATGAAAACCCCTCTTTAAAATTCTCTCACCATGTTGAGGCAAATCGACCAACCACCCAATTACCGGTTTACAATGTTGTAAAAATGTCCGCTCCAGCAAAAACTCCAGAAAACTGTAGGCAAAAGGAAATCTGAAGATTTACAGAGTTGGCAACATTTTCATAATTTATATGTTCACTGTATACTTTTAAAAAATGGCGAACACATTAAGATACAAATCATCATAAACTGATCTTTGTTGTTGATGTTGTTTGGGTTTTTGTTTTGCTTCTTTGTTAGTTTCTTTGAGACAGAGTCTCACCCCTGCCTTTCAAGTGCTGAGATTACAGGCGTGAGTTACCACTCCTGGTATTGTTGTATGTGGTTACTGTGGATCTAACCAGGGACCTTGCACTTACTAGCCAGGCACCAGAACCACTGAACTAAATGTCCAGCCCCATAAACTAATGTTTTGTTGGTGCTTTCAAAACACGACAAAATTAAATGTAAGTTTCTGTGTTTGATAGTGTACTGATATTTTGGGTTTTTAAAAATTGAGATGCCATGTATAAACACAATCATTTAATACTTTCAAAGCATATGTTTCACTCATTTGACAAATAATTATTGAAGATTTTCTGTGCATAATATAACAGGTGCTGCAGCTATTCATAAGAATAATGACTATTACTATTAGCTAAAATGTATTGAGACTACTAAACACTTTCTGAGCCAATTTCAGTGAATGCCTACAACACTTTCAGTTAGAAACTGCTGTGAAATTCATTGTGCATTAGGGTAAACTAAAATTTTTCATTGAAGCATCTTGGAAGACATGGAGAGAAAAAAACATTAAAATAGGCCATAAACTCTAAAGAAGTTGCTATGATATTTATACTTCATTGATACAGCTTTGAAAAAACACATGAAAATGTATATTTTTTAAAATTTTTATCTGATTTATAGAAATGTTTACTCAATCTCCCAATTATTAAGAATGTCGAGCAGTGAGCCACAGTATTTCAGGGGTATTTTTTATGGTGATGAATGACTATAATTCTTGCCATAGAAATCACCCTCCTCTTGAAATCACACTTTTACTTCAGAAGTCTATTGTCTCTTCCCCCTCACCGAATAGCACGGAAGAGGTACCTGCCAGAGTGGGGATATGGTGGGTCTTAAACGCATGATTTCTCATGGTAGTAAAATGTAGCATCTTCTAATTGCATCAGACCTTTGTTCACTGCTCTGCTTTGCTTTATTAAACACAGGCTCCATCAGTCAAGGACCTGGCTATTAGAATAAGAAATAGAATTTGGAAATGGAAACAGGTTCTGAAGTAGGAATCAAAATACTATGAAATAATAGGAACTGCCCAAACCATGATTTGAACTATACACTGTAACACATATATTTCAGGTTGATAGGTAGGATGCATATTCTAGTGAGTTGGGCAGGTAAGTGAATGTATGTAAGCCATTAAAACAGCAGAGAATCAGGATTTACAAGGTCTTTTTTGGGTTTTTGACATCACTATTTTCTGGCCATGCACTCTTGGGCAAATTGCTGTGCACTATAAACTTCAAATTTCTCAGTTTTTAAAGATGAAAAACTAATAGCATCTTTCTTGGAGTTGTTGTGAGGATTAACGAGATTAAATGTATGAATCATTTTAAAACTATATGGGGGCCGGAGATTTAGCTCAGTAGTTCCAGCACCTGCCTCGCAGGTGCAAGGCCCTGAGTTCGATCCCAGTAACCACATATAATGCTGGGTGTGGTGATTCACACCCACCAGCCATCAATACCACATAGCACAGTGCAGGGCGTGGTGGCTCACGCCTGTCATCCCAGCACTCGGGAGGCAGAGGCAGGAGGATTGCAAAGTTCCAAGCTTGCCTGGGCTACATAGCGAGCTCAGGGCCAGCCTGAACTACAAAGCGAGACCCTGTCTCAAAAAAAATAAAATTATATGGGCAACGATGTTAACCTTTACAAATGCAGACCAAAAATAGTTAGCTACCATGAAGCAGTAATTTAATGTTTTAATATCTTCTCAATTTACCTGGATATCTTGTACTTAAAATATTAGATGGCCAGAAAGCCGAAAAGGAACCATCCTTGACAATCAGAAGAAATTAAAGAATGGAGATAGGCTTCCATGTTTTGTCACTTTGGTCAGTTAGAAATCTGAAAATTAATATTCTGTGACATTTTTCTTTTATTTTTCCGTTTACTTTCTTCTGCACTTTTCCTCCTCTTGAAATTTTTATCACCTATTCTACGCTCTTTTGTTTCTTGTGCTTTTCTATCCCTTCTCAAACCTTCTCTCCCTTCTTTTCATATCTCTGCTGCCTGTTCTTGATTATTTCTTCCTATCATTATATTATTTTCTCTTTTACCATCAGATTATATTTTTTATATTTTACCATCTTATTTTCCACCTTCTTATTTTCTCTCATTCTTTGCTGCCTTATTCTTTAAAAGGTTTCTTTTTTGTATAATCTTTTTAATTTTTCATGACTGTTCACAAATGTGGCTAGGATGAAGTTGAGTATGTACTACTGAAATCTTAACTCTGCTTTAAAATCTGCTTGTCTCTATATTCTCTCCCAAGAGCTTTCTTTTCCTCTAGGTCCTAGAGAATAGGAGAAGAAAAATTATAAATCATCCATTGATGATTTATATAAATAGATGATTATCAGTAGATGATTATCAATAGATTTCAATAGATGATTTAGATAAAAATGATAAATCATAAAATTCACAACATGTACATCTAACAGTAAAAAATGGAATGGTAAAATATAAAGTCTTTGAGCTCTTGACAGGAAGTTCCAGAATGAGGGAAAAGAGTTCACAGCTAAAGAAGAAGCAAGGACACTGGACAGTGGTTGGGAAGTTGGCAAAAACTCTGCTGGTCACTTATCTTTCCAGATCTAGGAGAAAGACAGATGATCCTTAACATACAGAAGAAGAGATTACAGTTAGTTTCCACTTGGAAATCCGGAAGGTAGCAGCCATTATCTGCCCTGTGACACAATAGCAGAGCTGATAGGTCATGACTGTGGATGCAGACGTTAATAGGCCTGGAGGAGCATGTATTGAAGTGGTAATGTCAACCAGATGACAGTGTCTCCTATCCAAGAAAGACATCAAAGATAAAGGGAGAAAGGAAAAAAGAGAATGCCCAAAGGATGAGGGCTCAGACAGGTGTAAATTCTCCAAAGGGAAGTTGTTAGAGAATAGCTTGCTCATGTAACGAGCATGGAAGGCTTTGGAAATCTTAGACGGCATGCTAATAAGTGTGCTAACACCAAATCTTAGATATTGGTGCTAATAAGGGAACATCTGTACATCTGTGAAAGCTAATGTGAAACAGATCAATAACAAGCATTGGTGTTTTCATCATGAAGTTTTCACCCTACAAACCTGGTCAGATTAAAAATAGTTATGAAGAGAAGGAGATACAGGGAGGACATTGCTGACATGGGAAATATAGGTAGAGAAGCCTAGGTCAACTATTTGGTCATAAAATATAAACAGAGACTTAAAATGAAAATTTATGCAATTGGATTCACATTGACTGTGGATTTATGAATGTAGAACAGCTGTGTGGCATCCTTTCCTTCTCCACACATTCCATCACTGGCCATGTTGCAGACATCAGTATTGTTGGTGACTTTTACAGTGTTTATCCATTTGACACAAGCTTTGGAATCAGATAAGATTTCCTTTAAATTCCCATTCTACCTCTGTAGCCCATAACCTTAGGCCAATAAACTTCTTCAAGCTTCTCTTCTTTATATATGAAGAACAATAATATTACCTTCATGAGGTAATGCAGCAAGGCATATATTATGCTTTAAATCCAGAATGTTCCTGAAAAGCTGCATCTGTTTAAAAGTGGGACTTTTTGAAGATGAATGGATAGTGGGTGGTATAGCTGGTTTGCTGTGAGGAAGCAAAGCCTCTTTGGACATGGGTTACTGGGGAGGGGGCCTGGAAGGGTATATTCCTGTCCCCTGCCCCACTGTGCTTGCTGGCCTCTATGAAGCAACAAGCTTTCTTCACATCAGATCCTTCCACCCTCAGACCCTTCCAACATAGCCTCCTGCCTTGGAGCCAGCCTGTGATCAACGATCTAAAAACCTATGAGGCAAAATAGATCTCTCTTCCTCTCTTTCTCTCTCTCCCCCACCTAACTTGTAGGGTTTGGTATTGTGTCCCAATGCAAGGAAGGAGACTGGAAGCATGATGTCTTAGAAGCCTTAGGCACTCAGTAAATGTCAGCTAATATGAATTATTCCTATGAAACTCTATGATCTGCTGCTTTCCAGAGAGATAAACATGAAGTCATAATTCTAATTTATTTTGTAAACACCAATAGTATCACAAAGTTCATATTTGGTTTTGGTTAGTGACAGTATATTTTTCACATGACTCTCTTTGCAAAAGGGGATAACATTAGCTATTCTCAACAAGATGTTAAAAGAATATTTTTTTATCAGGCAGATTGACCATTCCAGAGCCATCAAGCTGCATGTTCACTGTATGTTAAGGAAATATTTGTGTCATGAAAATGTATAGGGAGATTTCACACACCAAACAGATGACCTCTCAGCATTAAGAAGTATGAAATTAATCATTTACTAAATTTTTAAAAAATTTCTGAAAATTGTTAAATCAAAACTTTTTGGGCCGGAGAATTAGCTCAGTGTTTCCGGCACCTACCTAGCAAGCACAAGGTCCTGAGTTCGATCCCGGTAACCACATACAATGCTGGGCGTGGAGACACACCCACCAACAATCAACACCGCATACCACAATGCCAGACGTGGTGGCTCACGCCTGTAATCCCAGCACTCAGGAGGCAGAGACAGGAGGATTGTTGACTTCGAGGCTTGCCTGGGCTACGTAGTGAGCTAAGGCCAGCCTGAACTACAAAGTGAGACCCTGTCTCAAACAAAAAAAAAAATTTTAAATTTTGTTTCTGAGTTTTTATTAAGGTTTTAATACAGGAAGTAAGAAGTTAATGTGTATGAATGATGCAGGTTAAAATGTGTTATGTCAAGGGATATGCAATATCAGAGAAAGAGAAATTTTTTATACCGAATTATCTTCATTTGAATTAATAGAAAATACCTTATATAGCTCTCCAAAGTAAGATAAATCTACTGTTCTATACTTTATTTGTGAAAACTTATTTTTAAATTTTAAAATGAAGATTTACATTGTGTTCTTAAATTTTCACCCCATTAAATATTTTGGATCTTTAATGCTATATTTGAATCTTTGAATCTTACAAAATTGTTTTAAAATGTAAAGATAATTCATTTAAACAAATTAATATTTGGAACTATAGCACCATCATGGTAAAACAACTCTATCTTGAGTACATTGCTCAGATTAATCATCTATATGTTATAAAAATATGCTATTTTTAAAGTATCATCTTACATATTTTTCATCCACATTTATGTGCTGGTCATAGAAAACATTGATCTGTGAAGAGTTATAGTGAGTTTTCCTTCATTATTAGCACAATGTTGTGAGAGTGTTTTGGGAGGAAGGTGCTTTGTCATTGAAACTATCACTGTTTTTCTCCTTTGGACAGACTCTCCTCTTTACAAATATATCAATGTGTCTTGAAGCATAAGCTTCCTAATTACAGAAAAGCATAAAAATGTATCTATCACATTTTACCTAAAAAACTTAGAATCTATTGTGTGTCAAATTTGATGAATGACCCTTTGTGAGCATTGTTTTATGCTAATGAGTGGGAAGTTAGGCTCATTTCACAATGGGAAGGACAAGGGTCTTTCTTGGCCTGTAGCTTGTTGTTCTGAAGCTGATATTGGTGGACAGGAGCAAGTTAAAGAAAAACACAGTCATGCTGAGAACTCTATCCAGGATGTGCACATCCTACCACCTCCCCCCAAAGCCCACGAAACCTCATTCCCCTTGGCTTGATGCCTGTGCATCCTCTTCGCTACAGTCACTCTTCCATCTTGTGTCATCAGGCAGCCATTTCATCTTGTCTTGATAGTGTTGTTTGCTACTCTCTCTGGGCTGCTATCCACTTGATTTTCTATTTATCTCTCCTTCAAGGACTTCTTCATATTCATTGTTTAGGCCTACTCTTGGCTGTCCAGTTTGAAAGGATCTATTTTCCCATCCGTCTCTCTTTTCCAGGACTCAGGGTGCAAGCAGAGAGTAGTACTGCAGCTTTTGCCATGCGACTCACAAAGCCTGTTTGTGAATGGAGAATGAACAGAACAGTTTAAACATAGATCATCTTTTCTTGCTGTGTTGCTTTGTTTTGTTAATCTTGAGCCTACGACTTTGGTTCCACAGTCCATGGGACTAAAGAATTTTGTATTAAGAAAGATTTCCATTTATTTTCTACTCCCTCCAGATTTTCCACTCAGTATAATTCCTTTACCTCTTTCAAACACAACCTTTACTTGCCACCTTTGTACTATGAAAACAGACAAATGTAGCTTGTCTCAATGTTGATTTGATGCTTGGTTTAGGAAACAAACTTCACATGTAATTTTTCATGAACACATTATATTCATGCACAAGCCTATAGTTTCCTACTAAAATATAAAGTCCTTGACAGCAGTTTTCTATCATTTTCTTGTACTCAGAGTCTAGAGTCTTGTCTGCCACACAGTAGTAGACGTCCAGTAGAGATTTGTTAAAGAAAAGTATCATTTCAAAAATCTTTCCAACTGAAACCAAAAGAATGACACATGTCAATTTTTGCCTTTCAAGACCTTGCTAAGTATTTTCATAAAACATTTTTAGGGACAAATATACTATTCATCATTATTTTCTGTTTATTGCCTGTTTATCATATGTAATTGACAGTCTTAAAAATGAATTCCAAATAAGCACACGGAACACACGGATTTCTTTGGAATTTAGTTAAATATAAGTTACAAACAATAGGATGAATTTTGTGAAATGGTATCTAAAAAGGGGTATCGGGCCTGCCTGTACACATGGTGTAAATGAAATATAGGGTGGATAAATTTTTAGAAGAGTGATTACTGCAAGATGCATTTACCCATCTCAATGTTCTTGCTACACTGACACACACACACACACACACACACACATATACTTAGAACACATTTATCTCACCAGTTCTGACAGTTTCTGAAGGAGTTCCAGACGTTCTCTGTCATGAGAATCTTTATGATTTGCATTAAAAAAAAATATGGTGAACACAGATGCTGAATGGAAATT
The DNA here is from genome assembly GCA_004025085.1 of Thryonomys swinderianus. Lineage (NCBI taxonomy): Eukaryota > Metazoa > Chordata > Mammalia > Rodentia > Thryonomyidae > Thryonomys > Thryonomys swinderianus. The sequence goes on along the minus strand of PVIC010003922.1, from coordinate 15,850 downwards.
CAGGCCAGTGAAACGTGGCAGTACGTCCTCATTCGTCTTATTCAGCACTCTGGGCCCTGTGACTTCTGGCTCTTCAGCAAAGTCAAAATGGCCATGAAAGAGAGAGATTTAGAACTGATTCATTATGTAAAGGTACCCATAAGAGTTCAAGTAAAAACACAAAAGAGGACATCTCTAACTGCTCCAGAAAGTGGTAAGAACCAAAGAACAAGTATGCTTGAAGGGAAGGAGAGGATTAGGGACATCGTAGAATTGTGTTGTTTACTGTAGGCATTTGTTTGGAAGTTAAGCATCCACTGTGTTCTCCAGTCACGTCTCAGATGCCGGGCAAGTGCACCTGCTTGTTTCCCACATCTGAATTTGGAAGAGTGTAAAGTAAAAGAGATCCAATAAAAGAATCTACCTCTTCTTTGCCATTCACGTGGAGGCACACTTTCTTTTAAAGCCAAAAATACCCCCAAAAATTACATACGTGCACATATAATATAATATATGATATAAGTAAATATGCATTTTACTGAATGATAGTTACCAGGGCTGAGAAGTTTTAGTTCATGCATAGAGCTTAAGCATGGAGTACTCACCTAGCATGGATGAGGCACTAGACTCCATCTGTAGCACTGAAAAGAGAGAAAAGTCCCTGTGAACACTGAGACTATAACTCAGTGATAGAGTGCTTAGATGGACTTAGGCTATGCAAATTGACTCCCTAGGTCAATTTTCCATAGGAGATCCAAACATACTTGTTGACTAAGGAATAAGAAAGTGAGCCTTCAGGGAAATCAGAAGACAGCCAAACCATAGACCAATATCTGTGGGGCAGACAGGCTGATCTGGTAGATGTATCTCACTATGAATCTACGGAATTGGCCCAGAGATAACCTGGAAAGATACTTCCAGCTTCCTAAATTACTTGAATGCTACCTTGATACTCAGCTGACTTATGCAGAAGTCTGTCTCTTGCCCAGAAGTCTTACCTGGTCTGCAGTTTTGCTTTCTAATATCAACTGTGGTGCAATGACATTGAATGGAAAATTCCAGAAATCAATAGTCCCTACATTCTGAGAAGCAGAATGAGCCTTCCTAATATCCCACTTCCTCTTGGCTAACATGTGAATCATTCCTCTGTCCAGCCTATCCTTGTTATCCTACCTACCTATTAGTCACCCTGTGCACCTCCACTGCCAGGTCAGCTGTGGATCAGTGCTGTGGGCACTTAACACTAGTTTTCCTTAACAATGGTCCTAAGAGGCAAGAGCAATGCTGGTTATTTGAAAATCCCAAACAGAAGCTATAAACTACTGCTTTTAGGTAAAAATACAAGATATATTGGCAGACCAAGAGACAGAACATAGTCACCTTAATTTTATTATAGAGATTGTTATAGCTTTTCTATTTTATTATTAGTTATTTGAAGGTTAAATTGATTGTGTTAACTTCATTGGGTTGGAAGCCTCCAAGCAGATTAATGAAGACACTTTTTATCTGTGTCTGGGTTGGCCATGGAGGTATGACCTCAGGGTCTTTATCTGGACTCACCTCTCTCCCTCTGGACCTGACTTGAAGTAAGTGCCTTTGCTTGGCCATGTCCTTCACCTCCATCATGATGTTTCTGCCTTAGAGCTAGATGACCATGGACCAAGAACCCTGAAAGCATGAGGCAAATTGAACTTGTCTCCATTTAAGTAGTGGGTGGTGAGTATTGGGTCCTGGGAACAAAAAAGCTAATACAGTTATTGTTGTTAATCTCTTGCTATACTTTATAAATCAAACCCTGTAATAGATATGTATGTATGAAAGGGATCCAGTGTTCTCTGCACATTCAGACAATCACTGTGGTCTTGGAAAGTATCATTTAATAAAAAAGCAGGGATGATGCTGGTAAGTAATCATTATCCCTTAGCTCTTAAAAGAACGTGCATGTCTAATGAATATACAGCCACAGTTACTGAAACAGCAGAATCTTGCTCAGAGGAACCTTCAGGGAGAGTTCACGAATCAAACCTAGCTGAAAATCATGCAAAGATCCTGTGTGAAGAAGGAAGAGAGAGTGAAATGTTTCTAATAAATACAATTAACTTCTCAAGAAATTTTCTGTTGTCAATATCTCAGGAATTACTTCTTTTTTAAAAGTTACTATGAATCATTAAACAGTTTTTTGGTAACCATATTTAGTAAAGTTTAATTCATTTTTATACTTCAGGTGTGTATGCTTCTTGAAAAGGTCTGGTTAAGAGGTTATTTTAGACTGAGTTGTATTGGATAAATTAACCTAGAAGTGAATTTATTTTGAAGACCCCTTTGTCATGAAAGCAAACCTTCCTGACTCACTCACTTGAATTAAATAGGAAAATACACATGCACGCACACACACACATAAACACTAAAGCCTAGTGGTTTTCAACCCTTCCACAAAGAACTTTTGAAAAATATATATTTCCAGAATGAACTGAAGGTCAGTTAAATTAAAATCTCTGCTTGTAAAGCTGGTTCAAGCATATTTTTTAAATCTCTGCTAGGGTTCTAATGTGTGGCCTAGGCTAAGAACAATTGATTAGGCCTTTCCTTTTGCTAATCCATAACTTTCAATGGAAAAGCACTCCAGAAGGTTGTTTGTTGAGCAGTTGTTTGCATTTAGGAATACATTTCCTCAAATGAACAATGTTATACATGGTGGTTAATTCCCCAGGCCTTTCTATAAAAGCTTAATTAAGCCCAATGTATCTGAAGCTTAGTACTGTGCTAATGGAATTATAGAACTTAATCACCATGTATAGCAAAAAAATAGGCTTAGAATTCTAATGGGGAGGGGAAGAATAGAAAAACAGATCACCGGCCCTGCAGCATAGCCAAGAATCCATGTCCTCACCTTATACACTCCATCCCACCTTTATTACCCCCACCCCTTCCTCTGCCTGTAGATATCGAGGAGGTTTGAGGATCCTGAGTAGTTACATCCAGTACTGCTGACATTGATTCCCAGGTGGAATTAATTGCCAGTGATACATCTGATTTTTTTTTTCTGGATGGGAATTCTTCTTTATTGGAATACAGAGAATGGAAGCTCTGTGTGTGTGTGTGTGTGTGTGTGTGTGTGTGTGTGTGTTTTGTTATTGCTGATTGTTTTCTTCTCTTCTAGTCTTCTTTATTATCCTTTTGAAGTGATGGAGTCATTTCCTACCAGTAATGCAAAACAAACAAGAGCCAAAAAATAAATTTTTACTCCTCAGCAAATGGTATCACTTGTGTCTGGTAGGAATAAATCCCATTTTTTTTTTCAAAATACAACACTTTCAAGAATAAAAGAGAGTAAGAGAACACTAAATGATCTCTCTAGAAAACCAGGCCAATGAATCTTTTGTGTTCCCAAAAGAAGACCTTGGGCATTCCAAAAGATTAAGACAGGATTCATTTTGGAGGTCAGCAGGGCAAGCATATTTTGAATTTTGTCAAAGTCTTTCAAATGAACAATGGGTGGAAAGTCTCCAGGGAGAGTGCTACTATTATCAAAGATGTCTACTTAATGAGGGCAAAGGAAGGAACCTCATTAGGTAATAATCTCATGTTTATCTGCTTTTCCCTTTGCCACCCTCATGTCATTCCCTAATGGATTTGTAGATAGATAAGAGAGGATATGGGGATAATGGGACGGCAGGAGGGAGATCTTGCTTAAGAGTAGCCTGAAGTGAAAATAAATGAAAAAGAAAAAATCCAGAGGAGCTATGAAAGATGAGAAGAGAATTTTTATAGTGACTGACTCAGTAAGCCATATGGCGGTTATTTTAAAGTAGGTGGGCTTTCCTTTGTAAAGAATAAAAAATAGGTTAGACTAATCAAAATGAGAACCACTCATTTAACTTAAATGTTTAAAAATGAAGACATTTAGTACAGTTCTGGGCACTTTGGTTCTTTCTGTACCACAGTTCTTTGTCCAAACATACTAAAATATGTCAAGCTGAGTTGTTTCTGTTCTTATTATCCACATCTCTTCCTGTATTCCTTCTTTCAAATTGTATGAACATGGTTGGCATCTAGTTCATCAAACCAAGATGGAAGTGACGGTGCCTCCATTCCAACTGGCAGAGAGTCCATCTCTACTTATGTGGACATCTGTTAGAGGACATTTTGGTTCCTTTCTATGTAGAAAAGACAAGGAAAAGAAGCTGGGGAAATCAGTATGTGAAATGTCAACAGCATGGCACATTGAAGTTTTGGAGTTTTTGTTTGTTCCTCTGGGAATTTTGCTCACAGGGCACTTGGCACAATCACTCATTCAACCTTATGGGCAGGGATTTGGTATGCCTGTCCTTTCTGAACAAGCTCACAATATTTCCAATATGGCTGATCTTGACATTATTTTCTTTCAGTTTGAATTTGTGATCTAATGATCAGCTGGTCCTCAAGGTACATTTGAAACTGAATTGATTTATCCGTTTGTAAAAGGGAGGTTCCCATTCTTTTTTTTTTTTTTTTTTTTGAGACAGTGTCTTTGCTTTGTAGTTCAGGCTGGCCCTGAGCTCACTATGTAGCCCAGGCAAGCCTTGAACTCAGCAATCCTCCTGTCTCTGCCTCCCAAGTGCTGGGATGACAGGCGTGAGCTACCACGCCTGGCACTGTGGTATGTGGTATTGATGGCTGGTGGGCGTGAGTCTCCATGCCTAGCATTGTATGTGGTTACTGGGGATTGAACTCAGGACCTTGCGCTTGCGAGGCAGGTGCCGGAACCACTGAGCTAACCCTCTGGCCCCCCATTCTTTTTAACAGTTCCTCTTTCTAAGACATCTGACAGCCAAATTAAACTTTTGGCTCATGTACAAACTTAACTATTAATGTATAAATACCCAAATACTATTATTTAATATGACTACAAATAATGTGTTTTGAAAACCCAAAAGAAATTTCATATTATATCAATTTTATTAGAGTTCTACTAAAATATGTCAAATTGACAAAAAATGGAAGAATGCATACAAATAAATTCAAAGGACCTTTTAATGATTTCAAAGTAAATATTAAGTATATATTGTACTTCAAACTTGTAAAATGTTTTGTTTGATTTATGACTGTTCAGGACATGCTACCCCAAAATATGGCATCTTGCAATTGAGCTCAGTCTTCAACCACAAATTTGTTGGAGTGTCTACATTTCCCATGCCTGACAATTGAGAGCTCACCTAGAGTTAGGTTTTAATGATGCTTGCAAAGCATGGGCTTGTTATGGATCACACATAAGTTTGAGAGGGGCCAGCCTCTCAAAAACCCACTGTAGTTGTAAGGTGGTGACACCAGGCTTACTTGGAATAACATGAGAACAGTGCCACTGACTAGTGTAGGACAAATGCATTGACTTCTCTGTGAAAGGGTATAATCATACATAAAACTTAAAAGAATTGTTAAAGTGCTTTAAAATGTTCAAATCAACCATCACAATGAAAACTTTGGAGACTTTCATGTTTTTCTTAGGCCTAATTTTAGTTTATGCTGTCGTTGAGAGATAGAGTCTATGACATTCTTATCTACAGGACCTTTTTTTCATGGCCAAAAAGGCAGGTCACATGCTAGCTGTTTATCAAGAACAACTGAGGGCAAACTGAGGAAATGGTGAAGATTTCCTGGAATACTCTCCTACAAAAAAAAACCTAAATTGCCTGGGCATGGTCCAAAACAAATTCAGGTGTTCAACTGCAACAACTCATGGCTGAAAGTTCATTCATACTTTAGCTTTTGTGGTTCATACATGAAGCCCTATGTACCATATATGAACTGCAAGGAAAGTGGTCTATGCTGGAGAGGTGAAAGACATGGAGGTATCTCAAAATCTGCATGATTCACTCTCCTCTGTCTGCAGCCAAAAGACTAGTGTGGTGTTTATGACATCAATTTTTGTGATATTGTCACAACAGATGTCTCATTCTTACCAAATCATCAGAAACAAGATGGGGAATACTGTTTCTGCCACAAATACCTGTATCATAACTTCAAAGTTTCTGTGGAATTAGTTACTATGAGAATGTAAAAAAAAAAAGTCCATGAGATGGACATGAAGAACAGATAGTAGGCTAGGTCACCACTTGCAATAGGCTAAGAACCAATTAGGCCTCTACATAAGTGCAGTCAGATATCACTAAGGTGTAGCAGTAAAGGAGGGGTTGACATAATCAAATCTGCACAAGGAAACTGCAGATATGACTGCATGGGAATGGTGATGATTTTAGAAGCTATGTTATGGTTGTAGTTTAAAAGAGATATTAGAATTACCTAGAGGAGTGAAAGGACAGTGTTAGAAAGAGCTGGAATGATCTGAGAGACACTTGAGAAGGGAGAATAAAGTGGATCTGTGTTATATGTATGGTTGGAGGTAAGAGTGATGTTATAAATAACATCAATTATTGTGTCTTGTCATAAGTGAACGGAGAGCCATTTCACTGAGATGTAGGAACCTCTAAAAAAGAATCTAATTGGGACTAGTGTGAAGTGGGAGATTTGGAGAGTACCGTGTGTCATTTCAGATATGTTGAGCTTAAAGCGCTTTTTGAATAGCCAAGAGTGCTTCAGCTGCGTTGTTAGCCATATGGTCTAAGCTTAAATGGGAGCTCTGGGACAAAAATTACAAATATGAGAAGCATCCGTGTACAGACTGTACTTAGAGACAACGATGCAAAACCACTTCAAGGCAGAGAATAAAATGAGATGGCGCCACCCTGTGGCCGGAGGTATGCAAACACCTAACGACTGAACCAAGATGTTTACAAAAGTAGAGAGAAGGTTCAAAACAACAGGAGCCAAAACAGGAAGATTCTGGTTTAAAAGCTGCCATACCATAGTGATTTTCAGTAACACATTCATAATGTCAGTTGCCTCTGTGCAACCAGATACGGTGCGTACTGAAAATTACCTATTGAATAAAACGCTACTCTTAGGTAGAAGACAGATGAAGAAAGTGGAAGAAGGCAGGATTCGACTGATATTTACTTAATACGCTTACCCATCATGTTTCTGTTTTGTGATGCGTATGTGTACATATTTTTGTGTTGTTACATATTTTTTCTAACACAGTTCTACCATAGTTTATTAAATGCTTTTAATATTGGGGACCAGTTAATTTGCATCCAACATTTTTGCCACTGTGAATAATCCTGCAAAGAGCAGCATCCTTGAAGCCATGTCTTTATGAACATAATTATGCCCCTTGGCTAAATTCCTAGAAGTATCATTGCCAAGTTAAAAATCCTTTATTTTTTTAATATAGGGTTATTGGTGTATTATTACCAAACAAGTCTGTGGCTAAGGCTGTATATTCTTCCAAGATCTTTCCCCTGTTGTATGAAATAAGATTGATTTCTTTCTTGATTACCCACATTTAAATTGGTTCAATATGGAACTAGTTGATGCTGAACCCTTACTTCCAAAAACAAGATACTGTTAAAGTTTAGTTATCTTTCACTCTGTCAGGATACCTTCCTGATATGTTGATAGATATATAGATACCTACTTAATTCTGATAAAAATCCTGTTTTGTATCATTATTTCTGTTTTGATATTAAACAGGCATGTACACATTAGGCTTTTTTTTTTGGCATGATGGGCTGGATAAATTCTCATATTAAATTCCAAAGAGAGTGCTCGCTTCGGCAGCACATATACTAAATTCCAAAGAGAAATTTCTGAGGATGTATGCTTAGTAGTGGTGACATCCTGTAAGACTAGTATGAGACTAGATTACGGAATGAAATCCTGAAATCCTGAAGCTATAAGATAAATATCCAAATAAACGCTAATTTATGGTGAAATCCTAATGTTAGAAGAAAGTTTGTATAAAATAGTTTTTGTATAAATGTTAATGCAAAACTTTGCATAAAATTTTCTTTTCATCATAAACTATGTTTCATACCAAAAAAAGAGAAAGGGAACAGAATAGAAGAAAAAAACAAAGAAATGGAAAGAAGAGAAAAATTTAAAAAGTTCAGAAGAAAGGGGTCTTGTACTTCTCAAAGTAGACTCATGCCAAAGAAAATTAAACTCAAGTAATGGATGATGCTGCATTATTTTTCAACAAGAGAATCAGTTTAAAGACTGAATGTTTCTCCCCCCAAACATGTATTTTTTTCTTGGTGGACACCACACTTGAAAAGTGTACAATTGTATTTCAATGCTGTCTCTGTAGCTCTAGCTTCTCCATGTTGGTGAGGAAGCCATTCAGAGGATTAAACAAAGGAGATACTGGAAAGAAATAAAGACAGGTACTGAGAGCTTTTGCTAAATATTTTTTAAAATAGAAGATATTTCTAATATGCTCTTCTAGAATAGAAATAGAGTGGAGTCATTCTAAATGCCACTATAATAAATTAGGTTTTAAGACCTTTATAATAATTGTAAAGGAAAGATTCTGAGATTAGCTGCTGTGAGATAGATCTAGTTGATTAATGGTAAAGAGTGGTGCTGCTGTGTATGCATCTCATTTCAGCATTATTAAAACCATATCTGCCACACATTGCTCTCTCCCTTCTTTACTTCCTACCTTCCAAAGCCAGAATGACATTCAAGAGCATCCTGAACTTGGAAAGGTGCGTTATCTGCCTCTTGCAATTATTTTGTAAGAAGTTATTTTATTTGGCCCAAGTATCTGTATTGTTTCTTTCCATCATTCCAGCATGCTTTCTGTAGTAGCGTTCCTTCATTGCAATTTATACAAAAGATTGAGAAACCATAAGGAACAGCAGAGCAATACCTAAGATCTTTGTCACATGTCTATAAAAATGTTTTATTTACACATTAAGTGCTGTTTCAATTAGAAAATATAGGATTCTTACTTTCATCTCTGACTTGAAAGTATTGTTTTCACATATTTATAATTTCTAATATAGTGTGTAATTCCCAGTCTGAGATATCATTTCATTCAGATCCCAGTTAGAGGTACAAAGACCTAATTGATTTTCAGTAAAATGATATTCCAGTCATAACCCAATTAATAATAAAAAATGGAAGGCAGTATGTGAAAACACAGGTACATATACATTTAATATACTAAAGTCTTCTAGCTTTAGGCTCAAATACACGATTAGTATATATTTCATAAAGCTCAAATTGACCTGATCACTATTTTATGTTATGTATGTGTTTGATTGTTATAGAGAAATCTATAACAATTTATTTTTCAACTTGCTTTTCTGTCAAAGAACAAATTTATTGAGGTATGTTACCATTTCCTAGTGTCAAATAAAAATAAATCCCTGTCTCTCATCTGTATATTCATCTTGTGAACATTTGCTAGCAGAGAGAGACTTCCTTACAGAGCAAATGTGTTTGGTTTGCTTCCAAATAATATCCTGTGAAACTAAAGTTGGTTTTCATAATTTCTAAGACAGCGAAAATGAGATGAAGTTTATTTTCCCTATTCTGAGAAAACTAAATTTGTTAATCTTTTGTGCAATAGAGTTAAAGCAAGACTCAGGGTGGAAGAAATCACCATTTTGGTAGCTGGAAACCTGTCCTTTCTGATTTTCTCTTTGTTTTTTTTTTACTGACATTGTAAGTGACCAGAAGTAAGTAGTGCAAATGCCATTTCCCTTTTGCACACGAGCCCTCCAGGCAGCAAGTAGGCATCAGTACTCAGGCACGTGAGGCTTGTGGACGATGTTAATTTTTGTCAGCCTTTGGCTTTAAAAGTGCAAGTACTTTATCAGTTTGGAAAAAAACTAAAAAATTGAACACGTGGGTTGTCTCACAGTCTGATCTTACAGAAACCGAGATGGTTCTGTACTGTTTTCTCCTGCCTTCTCGTAACTTACTCCAATGAACCCCTGGAAAGGGAGTCATTAGTAAGGCAGTAAAAACAGTGTTGCCCTAACAAAAATTTTCTTAATTTTATAAATTCCTAAGTATGAAACAATAACAAAACAAAAGGCAGTCATGGCACCAAGATATAAAATTAACAATCTTGGAACTAATCCTCCATTAAAAGATGGCTCTTGGCATGATTTGTCCTCTGTGTCACTTGCGGCTTTGCAAAGGAGAGGGTACTTTACAATAAATAGGTAGCCTTTGTGTTCAACTTTGGAGAAGCTTAAGGAGCTATGTATGTGACATCAACAACGGTTCAAGTCGAAGTTCAGGATCATTGGAATCTGTGTTCTGCGCCAAGTGAGAAGAACATCAGAGACGGCAGAAGCAGCAGAGAGCCAGGGATGGGGCTCGTGTCATTTATGGGGCAGTGTCAATGTGCAGCACTTAAGACCTCTGTGTGTGACCCATGCTCAGTATAGCTCCTGCACCATCAGGAAAACGCCCACTGGTTGAAGAGTCGAGGGGTTTCTTCTTCCTTTCATACCCACCAGCCCCTCCAGGGTATCCGATGTCTTCATTCACCCTCTCATCGTGAGGCAACACTGGGACTTTGACAAAACAACCTTTGGCTGTTTGCTCCTGATTCTTTGACAGCTCTTTTTCAGGCTCCTTTAATCCTCTCACTCTACCTAGACTCTCCACTCTAATCTCCAACCCAAGGAACATATCATTGTGCGCTCAATCCACCCCACCCCACACACTTGGTCAAATATTTCCTCCTATCTTCACCAACCATGAATCTCCTCTTTCATTTATTGTCCAACCTTCTCTCACCACCCACCTCACAACATCAGTGCTCCCCTTCGGGAACCTCCTCTCTCTCTGCTCACTGTCTTGACCAGCAAATCAGACTACTGGGCATTCTTCCTAATTTGAACTGAAAAGTAAACCGAAGACAGAACAGTAAGGGCTAATAAAATCTCCTGGCTTCCCATAGTTCAGTTTTTGTCTTTTTGGAAGGACTAACTGGACTAATATTCTCTTTAAACTTGAATTCAGTAACCTTTAAACAGAAAGTACTGCTATCTGAACTAGAAGACTGGTTTTTTGGGTTTGACAATTCAACAGAACAATATGGAAAGCATGTAATATAAACACCATATGTGTGAGTTATTATTACCATTAGTTCCTGAACTCTGCCCTGTGCTATTCTTGTCTTTCAAATTCAGGCGTTATCTCCTGGGGCTTTTGCAATGGCCTCACATTGATCTCCCACTTCAAGTATCCACAGGAATGCAACTAACTCTATGTTCACCCACACGGTCAGAGGGATGGTTCTAAAATGAAAACTTGGGCACCTGTGAGCTCCCCGCGTGGTACCTGCAATTCCCTTCCTCTTGATATTCAGGTTCTATGCAGTTTCTTACATCTGAGCTTAAGAACCTTTGTCACTAGGCTCTTCCCTATAGCCCAGGTGACTTCCAGACACTTTCACTTTTATCTGTTTCATTTATCCTGAAACTCTTCTCAAACTCTTCTTAAACTCTCAAGAAACCCCTCAACATGCAAACTCGCACCGCTTTCTCCTGTGTCAGGAAATTTCTCTTCCCACCTGAGCCAACGTATACACTTCCCTCTGGGTATTCCCCCCATTTTTTCTTTAGGCACCCCTGCTGCATGTGCTCACTGCACCAACGTGCATTAGAGCGTATCTCTGTGCTTCTTGGGCTTTTAAAAAACAATGTCTCTCTGGAGAGTGTTCTGTTCCCCATCTGTCTCTAGCACCTGAGTGACGTCTTATACAAAGCAGCATTATCTTATGCAGAATATGTGGCCTTGTGGGTAATGGAACATTTTTGCAACTTTGGCCCCTTCAATGGTTCTGCAAAATACAATTTGCAAAGCGAGACCCTGTCTCCAAAAAGCAAAAAAAAAAAAAAAAAAAATACAATTTACAAAGAGAGTTTTACCAGTGTCCCTAAGGACATGTGCAGGACTGGATTCCAGGAATGTTATGTCCCTCTTGTCCCCAAAATTTAAAGAATTTGTCATTATACTCATCGTCTTCTTTAATTTTTTTGTCATTTTGCTATTTTACAAGTGAGAAAACCAAGGGGTACAAGAAGTTGCATGAGCTGGGCGTGGTGGCTCACGCCTGTCATCCCAGCACTCGGGAGGCAGAGGCAGGAGGATTGCTGAGTTCGAGGCTTGCCTGGGCTATATAGTGAGCTCAGAGTCAGCCTGAACTACAAAGCGAGACCCTATAAAAAAAAGTCACGTGACTTGGAAGCATTCAACTAACTAGAAGACAAATGTCTTGCCCCCAGTTTGCATAGCTGACAAGAAGAGGAGAAAGGAGCTTCTGATACTACAGGAGATGTATAACCCTTGAGGCAGAAATGATACTTCTGTCTGATGAGCACATGCTGACCAGAGTAGCTGATTTGGATTCAGGCGTCTGGCAAATGACAGAAGTGCAAACATCCATCGTGTCCTACGCCAGGAACAGGAGAAACAGTACCAAACGTGACAAGCTCTGCAAGCACAGAAGCGCATGCGCATGTGCGTATGCGGTGGTCTTCAACAATCACTGCGAGCCAGCAGAATATCACTAACATATGTATGTTAAAAGCACAAGGGTCCAACATGTTTTTCTCAAGAACAGTTCTCTGTGCTTTAAGTAATAATTCTTAAGTGTAAAAGAAAAAGTTAACCTTGAGCTGTGTATTAGGCATATTTCATTAAAAATCCTCAAACTTGATTTGAGGATAAACTCCATACTTTTTATTACTTCACTGGAAGAGAATATTTTAGATATTTTTCAGCTCTGTAAAACATCAGTTCTAACTAAAAAGTGTATGCCTAGGTGGGTGTTGATTAATGGTGCTAAGAACACTTTGTGTAGGATTTTATGCTAATTACCCTTTATACCCGAACCCGTGTCAATTTTAACAATCTAAATTAGCATTTCCTCCTAGGACTCTGGAATGTGAGAATTGTGAAATTGGCTCAGTAAGCTGAGTTAGCAGTGAGAAAATTGAGATGTTCTATATTTTTGTGTTAACATCTGCTGCTTGTTCCAAGCTTGATCCTTTCAAAAATGATGAAGATATTGGGGAGAAAATGAAAAGGAGTGTGAGAAGTACTTTATGCTTCATATTTTAAAATGTGTAATATTTGACATTATCATCAGCAGTTCCAGGTTACAATGCCTAGAATAATGGACTTCTGATACACAGTGTTTGAGCAATTGATTGCATTATTGTCGACACAAATAGTTTAGCTCTTTTGTTATTTCAATACCTGCCTAATAGAACAAATATTCGAAAACCAAACTGATGAAAAATCAAGTAAAATCCCAGTAAAATTAACTTTCATTTTGTTTATTTTTGATATGGCTCAAATAGGAAACACAGGCATTTCCAAGTGATTCTTTGTAAAATAAAGTACCAAATCTCTACAAGGAGAAGATTTATACTAAATTTCTGTCTCATAAAGTGGGATGTGGACATAAGACATTTAAAAGTCAGACACTGTATCTGTAAACTGCATAGAGAAGTATCTTTACCCTTCGTCTTCTTGATCTCTTCCATAGTCAAGAGCAATCCGGTGTCTGGCCATCATAGTTTATAACCATAAGACACATACACCAGTGCTAAATTGATACTTTACTACAAGCAAAACTTTTCAGCATCAAGTGAGAACTCAGCTGCTATCAAGCCAAGGTAGAACCAAGTACCAGCTCAGCTAGGAATCAGTTGCAATAAAATCTGAACCAGATAATAGTTACTCTCAATTTACAGTTGTACGTACTCTTTTGAGTTCTTTCCCAAGTCCTAAGCCAGTCACTGCAAGCATTTAGGAGTTGAAAATTAAGTACAGCTTAGTTCAGATTATGAATTACTTGTTCTACTTTCTCCAGCATTCTGGAGCATATTCAGGGGGGCTCAATGTATCTTTATGTCCCTCCAGGTAGGAATGGTGAAGACAAGCTTAAAGGAAACTGCTCCCCTCTCCAGAGACTCATCTAAGGGCTGAAAGGGAAGCTGGAGACAGCAAACACTGGCCATGATCTGCCCTTGGGGCTTCCTAAAGAACTCGCGCACCTGCTGACAAGGTGCGCTTTGGTGATGGGCAGTGTTCAGATAGGTGTATGGCATTCCAGTACTTGCCGTTTGCTATGGTGTCCCAACAAAATCATTTGCTGCTCCAAGAATCAGAGTCCTTCTTTGTCTGGAACTTTCTTCCTGAAAACAACATGCTTAGATTCCAGCATTAGCGTGTGGGTGGCCTGTGGGTTCTATTGCGAGACATTCTCAGTATAGAAATTAAGGTTGTATAAATACAATTCACTCAAAACCAACTTTAATATATAAATGTAAGTGATAAGCACAGGGGAACCACTGGATCATTTTTGTACTCCTCACAGAATTTAAGTATGCTTGAAATATATACTGAATTACTGTTTTTTTTTGGTGTATTAGGGATCAAACTAATACCTAATATCTTAAATTTAAATATATATATATATATATAAAACTATATAATATATATATAACTATAATATATATAACTATATATAACTATATTATATATACATATATATATATATATATAATATAGAAAACAAAGCTTGCCACTAACTCTCCTCAGAAAATTCTCCTTCACTTCAAACATTCATCTCATGGTTCTTGCCAGTTTCTGAAGCAGTTCTAGATGTCCTCTATACTGGATGTGTCTTTATGTGGTATAAATAAAAATATGCAAGTATCGAAAGGAAAGGCAGCTCATGAAAACATCATGATGCATCCTCATCCACATTACTTGTGGGACCTTGTGCAGTACAATTTCATGCTCTTCTCCAAAGAAAAAATGACCATGTAAAGCAAAGATTTTGAATTATGTCATGGCATAGAGGTACTCACGGGAGCGTAACTAAAGAAATTTACAAGAAAATCTTCCACAATTGCTTTGAAAAGTGACAGGAACCACGGAATAAGTGTGCTTAAGGCATTGATCATAAGGGCGATCAGTGACAATGTGTATTTTATAGAAGTAATTTTTAAGCTTTTTTGGATCTTAAACATTCAACACGTTTTTAGATCATGCTTTCTATATTTAGAAGTCATTGTTACAGAAGATATCAAACAAATTATAATTACAGAAAAAGTCATCAGAACAACAAAGTAATCACAAATCCTCACAGAATTGTGAATGCCATTAGTGACAGATTTTTTTTTAGGTCTTTGTTTGTACACATAATTACTGCATTCATTGTAGGACTAAGAACATATACATAACATATCTTAATTATTTTTTCTTCTTCTTCTTCCCCTCCCTCCTTCTAACCTGTGACTTTTTTCCTTTTGTAGATTTTTCTTTTCCCTATTAGCTATAATTTATTTTGCTTTTTAATTTATTTAAATATTAGATTTCTCACATAAGAGAAACAATGCAGTATTTAAGATTGTCTCATTTAATCTACTTAATATAATGATTTTCCTACAAATAGCTCAAATTTATTTTCTTGCAAAGTAGTATTTCACTATATATATAAGTATCAAATTTTCTTTCTTTTCCAGAAAAATAATTTTATTAGTATGTGTTGGTAGTACATAATTTATAAGATTTAACTATCATGAATTGTGCAGCTATGTATTTAAATAGGTAATCATGTATCACTCTACTGTGACGTTTTTATTTGTTTGTTTTTGTTTGGGGACAAAGTCTCGCTTTGTTTTTCAGGCCTGCTCTGAGCTCACTATGTAGTGCAGGCAAGCCTGGAACTCAGCAATCCTCCTGCCTCTGCTTCCTGAGTGCTAGGATTACAGGTGTGAGCCACCACACCCGGCACCATGGTATGTAGTATTGATTGCTGGTGGCCGTGAGTCACCAGGCCCAGCATTGTATATGGTTACTAAGGATTGAACTCAGGACCTTGCACTTGCGAGGCAGGCACCAGAACCACTGAGCTAAATCTCCAGCCCAATCTCCATCTCTTTCACCAGGCACAAAACTAAACTCACAATGGATACAAGACTTAAACATTAAAACAGAAACAAGCCTG